>KV751439.1:117647-134065 GCA_001698575.1 Mola mola
AAAGCAGTAAACAAAGTAGGGTACTATGTAGCCAGGATTTTTAGTATTTTCTCGGCAAAGCTGTTTGTACAACATGGGTGTCTGCTAACTCAAGGTCTAAGCCCATAATTATATTTACCTAAATATTGATTAAATGTAAGACACTGAACAGTAGCTGACTACTTAATTTGCCAAACCTTATTCTTTGTTGATAACTACTAAATACTGAATTCAAATACTGAAAAGTTTCAAAACCATTAAGCAGATATAAAATTAGATTTTCAAAAATAAAGTCGAATCAAATATCTGCATATCATGACAACTCATATTAGTGTTTTGAAAACTTAAATAATAAAAATTTCTAAGGCATCAAATCCTAGTGAAAGTAATAATATAATTGGAATTCATAGAAAATCAAGGTGTGCAATTGATTTCTCTTTTTTCAATATTTAGTTCTATAGAGCAGGAAGAACAAGTTGAGTTCCCCTCACGCTAACAGTATATGTGTTGTACCTAAACTCTCTGTGCTTGCTGTGCTGGCAATGTATTATTTGACTTCATTAACCACTATCAGTCAATGCATTTAAGTTGAAAGAAAATCTAATTAATATTATGCCTGAAAACTCAGGGACGGAATGGAATTATGGAATTGTTAGTCCCGCCGCAGATCCTCCATATGAGCATGATAGCACAAAAACTATTTGAGATCCTTATTTTTGTCACTAGTAGATATCCATGACATCTGGAGCTGATTAGATAGATTTCCATTCCAGTCTAATCCACAACAAACAAAATGTTATTAAATCATTAGATCATATACTTTCATGGTGATACAGCTAGTGTACTGCTGTCTTTGCCAAGGGTGCCACTTTTGTGTGTACATCAGGGATTTTTAGGCATATACCATTGCACTGATATTGCCATTTAGTTATTTTATCTATAGATAGATAGAAAGATATACACATAAATACACATTAAATACTGTATATATGTGAATATATATATGTATATACAGTATGTATTAAAAAAAGAGAAAATTAAAAGAAAGAAAATTAAAAAGTCCCCTCTCGCCCTCTGTGGGCGGTGTGTTTCAAGCTTGGGTTGTGGGAGCCTGCGCAGTATCTTAGCTTTTCCTAGGATTGCGCTCATCTGGACAGAGATCTCAGATTTTGTTCCTGGGATTTGTTGGAGCCATTCTCCCAGCTTGGGGGTTATAGCCTCAAGCGCTTCCATCACCACGGGCACCACTGATGCCTTTACTCCCCACATCCTTTCCTGCTCCTCTTTCAGCCCTTGGTATTTCTCGAGCTCCTTGTGTTCCTTCTTCCTGATGTTGCTCTCACTTGGGATTGCGACATCTACGACTACTGCTTTCTTCTCCTGTTTGTCGACCACCATGATATCTGATTTCCATTTGCCTGCGGGATCCCAAGGTATTTGTAGCATATCTGAACATTGGGTATGTTGCCTTCTGGTAGTTCAACCCCTTCAGCTGTGATCATCTTGCCTCTTTTTGATATCATCCAGCCACACTTGTCTAGCCCGAATGAAATTCTGATGTCATTACTGTAGATCCTGGTGATGTGGATCAGTGCGTTGATGTCTCGCTCACTCTTTGCATACAACCATGCAGAGGAGGCAGCTAATATTTGTCCCATTTCTGAACTGGTATCAGAGACTACTCTTTGTGAGGATCTGGTTGAGGGGGTTCAGCCCAATGCAGGACAGCAAGCTGCAGGTGCACAGGTGATCTAGCTGATGCTTGGCTCCTCTGGTGTCCCTACCAACCCCTTTCTGGGCCCTGCTCGGGTATTCAGCAACATGCCTACTCATCTTGCCTGACAGGAGTTTCCAAGTTCTGCAGAGGCAGGTTATTGGCCAGTAGTTGGATGGAATTGTTCCCTTCTGGGGTCCTTCATGATCAGGACCGTCCGACCTTGGGTCAGCCATTCTGAGTGGGTCCCGTATTTTAGCAGCTGGTTCATCGGAGCTGCCAGGTGTTCATGGAATGCAGTTAGCTTCCTTAGCCAATAGCTGTGGATCATGTCAGGGACCGGTGCTGTCCAGTTCTTCATCCTTGAAACTCTTTCTTGGATGTCTGCCATTGTGATGTTTACAAGGTCCTAGGTACTTTTTGCTCTTCTCCAGCTCTGACAATTGTCTAACCTCTCTCTGTGTTGCCTTGATCTTAGCCTCCTGCCCCTTATGGTTCGTAGGAGCTGATATATGCAACTGTCTGCTTTTATATCATATATATCCTATATCAGCTGTTGGTCTCATCGATGGTCACAGTAGGGATAGTTTGTAGTGCCATGTCATCTCTAGTAAACTTTCAGAGGGTACTTTGCCACACAGCCTTGGTAACCATTCCCAGGGTTTGCAGGTATCCATGTTAGCTATGATTTTCATTCTCAAGTCAGCTGCCTTTGTGTTAATGTCATCCGGGCTTCTTGTCTTTGGTGCTTGGTGTTAGAGTGTCCCTGACCTATCGTCCTGGCTCCCCCTTGCTGTGGCATTGTTGTTGTACCTCATCGATCTGTAGTTGTGATAGTAGTTGCCAATTGCAAACATTGGAACACTGAGTCAATGAGTTGTTTCTTCGTTAGCCTGGACGCTGGGTTACGAAGCATGGTAAATGTCCTGTATTTATATAGCGTGTTCTAGTGATTGTTGAAGACTCAAAGCACTTTTACACAACAGGTATTGCATTCATTCATACACCGGTGGTGACTACCTCGCAGCTTTAACGATTCGCACACTCATACGCTGATGGCACAGCATCAGGAGCAATTTGGTGTCAGTGTCTTGCTCAAGGACACTTCGACATGTTAACCACAGGGTCTGGGATTCAACCAGGAACCTTCTGATCACTGGACAACCGCTCTACCATCTGAGCCACAGCCGCCTCACATCCTCTGCATGTATCCCCTCTGACTAGTGTTGCTGGACTAGCGTTGCTGGACTAGTAGCATTCCATTTATCCCATGTTTTCACTACTGGTCCATGAATGTCTTGTTCCAGTAGCCCACGTCTCATCAGGTTGCCCTGGTTCTTTGACACCTGACACAGACCCTGACCCAGGCGATATCCAAGCCGGTATGGCTCTCCTATTCGTGATTGCACTCACATCAGAGGTATGGTGGGTAGATTAAGGACCTTGCTAAAGGGCCCAACTGGATTCTTGCTACGCTCCTTGACCACACACACATACATACATACATGAATGATTACAACTACATAAGAAGTACAACATATATATGAACCAGAAGTGCATTATTTAAATTCATCAACTATACTAGGTGCTTCTGTGTTTCTCTTCCAGGATCTTGTTCAGGGTAAGTCATCATCAGGTTCATGAAAAACGTCTGGGCACCGTCGTCACTCTTAGTGCAGGCCAGCAGCTTTTTTTGTTACAAACATACACACACACACATCCATTTTCCCACGTTCCGAAAACAAATTCTTGGGCACATCTCCCACTGTTGACAGAGTCTCAGAGTCACACACTCCTGTTATATGGCTCGAGTATAATATTTTTCTTTTTATTTATTTATTTTCAACTCATGTTTTTTTTAATTGAAAGCATACTGCATCCAAGCACCATGCTTTGGGCTCAAACTTGAGCCACCACTAAAGACTCAGCTACCTTGATACTACAAATACTCAACTACATTTGAACTAATTTGCTACTGATCATCTATTGAACAACAATTTCTTGCTATTCTTAGAGCCTGGTTTGTGACAGCTGTATTCATTTTTCTGGTTGTGAGACATTTGAATTCTTTATATTACCTAGTCAGTGACTGTATTAAGCAATAGACTGGACACATATGAACTAACATGAAATGACCAGCTCACCTTCTTGTTGATCTCAGGATAACGAGTGCTTTTGTAGGAAATCCTCTGCTCAATGACTCTGCCTGTTAGTGTATTGCAGCCCTTTAGTTCACAGAGTTTTTCATAAATCTTCATCATCTGCAAGAGGAAAAAGGGACAGGATGAAGAGGTGACAACCTGGTGTAATAGCTCATTTTAAAGATTCCAGCCACAGTATTAATAACCAGTGGAGCCTTGAGCTGCCGCAAACCTCAGTCTGACCTTGCGCTTCAGTTTGTGCTCCTGGATGTATAAAGAATCCTCACATCCCAGGTCATCTAAGCTCAGCTCTGCTTGCTGCAGACGGCGGATCTCGTCATTGTACAGCTTTAGTAGATTCTCAAGGTAAGCTATCTGAGAGAAGTTTATATGACAGATAAATAGATACAGGTGTGTTTATTTACAGACATCTGACCAAAGTTTACAAAACACAAAGCTCGTAGAGTCTATAGAGAAAGAATTAAAGGACAGAAGAAAAGCTCTCTTCTTCTCTGATTCACTTCTTGTCATTTACCAAACATGTGCAAAGACACCTGACTGGATTCAATGGCAGAAATGCTCATTAATATTAAGTGTAACAAAACTGAGTAATATGATCAATTTAGAAACTGGTGAAAAAGGAAACCCCAGCAGTTAAAGAGCATTCATGTTTAGCAAATCGCTGCCCCTTTTAATCCACACCTGGTTTAATTTACACATACTCCATTCAAAAATGCTGAAGGTGAACATGCATTATCCTCCAAAGATGAGAACATTGCTGACAAGAATACCAGTGCCAATTATATTGATAAATTGGTTTGCAGAATATGGCAATCAAATGCCCTCAATCCCCTGTAAAACTGCAATCCCTACAATATTTATTTGAAACAGTAATAGCTGAATTATTTCAATACAAAGTCATTATCAGTCAAAAAAAATTCCAGCTCCACCAAGCCATGTTCACTAACTTAAAACTAACCTGTTTCCTTGATGCCCTTTTTTCCTTTTTCTCAGATTCCTGTTCCTCCTTAACATCCTTCCCTTCCTTCTGCTGCATTGAGGTGGAGGGCTGCTTATCCACTGCTACCAGGGTTACCCTGTCCTCCTCCTTATCCACCTCAGTTTTAGTCTTCTCTTTACTTTCGAGCATAAAGGAGGTAGATTGTAAAAAATTTGATGTTGAGGTACAATGCCCAGGCTCAACTTTGGTGATGATTTGCCTTTTCTTGAATGCATGCTGTTTGAGAACAGTGCAAAGTTCATTGATATAGACAAAAGTTTTGGAACGGTTGGTCTGAGCACGAGTCAAACAGCGTCCCAAGGAGTTTCTAAACTCCACGGATGAGAGATAGTCAGGGGAGGCCTTGGAATACTTGGATTGGAGGAAAGTCAAGACCTCAGGACAGTCCTGGGTTAGAGCTGAGCAGTGATCCACAAACTGCGAGGTTGAAGAGAACAAGAAGAATGGGAAGGCATCAGAGGAGGGACATAGTTCACACCCGATTTCAATTCCATGTAAAAAAAAAAAAAAGGCTGATCAGACACTTCAGAAAAAAAACACCAGTTTGTGCCATTATATACAGTTGGGGAAATAATTATTTGATCCCCTGCTAAATTTGTAAGTTTGCCTACTTACAAAGATATTAGCGGACTCAAATTTTGATGGTTGTTTATGGATTATGGCAAGACAGAATCCATCCATCCATCTTCTACCGCTTATCCTGTTAGGGGTCGTGGGGGGGGCTGGAGCCTATCTCAGCATCTTCGGGCAAAGGCGGGGGTCACCTTGGGCAAGTCGCCAGTTCAACACAGGGACAACATATAGAAACAAACAACCATCCACACTCACATTCACACTTAAGGGCAATTTAGAGTGATCAATTAACCTAACGCCTAGTTTGCATGTTTTTGGACTGTGGGAGGAAGCCGGAGTACCCAGAGAGAACCCACGCAGGCACAGGGAAAACATGCAAACTCCACACAGAAACGCCCTGACCCGGGAATCGAACCCAGGACCTTCTTGCTGTGAGGCGACAGTGCTAACCACTGCATCATTGTGTCGCCTTAGTCGAAAATGCATAAAAAACACACAATATAAAAGTTATAAAATGTTGTGAATTTTATTGCGTGAAATAATTATTCGATCCCCAAGCAACACATAAGTTAGTACTTAGTAGGGAAACCCTTGTTGGCAAGCACAGCGTTTAGACATTTCTTGTAGTTGGTCACCAGGTTTGCACACAACTCAGGAGGGATTTTGGTGCATTCCTCTTCATAGAAAGTCTCTAAATCCTTCAAGTTTCTTTGCTGCTGCTTGGATACTCGAAGTGTCAGCTCCCACCACAGGTTTTCTATGAGGTTGATGTCTGGAGACTGACTAGGCCACTCCAGGACCTTAATATGCCTCGTTAGTCACTTCTTTGTTGCCCTGGCAGTGTGTTTTGGGTCATTGTCATGCTGGAAGACCCACCCATGACCCATCTTCAGTGTTCTTGCTGAGAAAAGTGGTTTTCATTTAAGATTTTAACGTACATGGCTCCGTTCATTGGCCCCTCAATGCGGTTAAGTCACACTGTACCCTTTGCACAAAAACAGCCCTAAAACATAATGTTTCCACCTCCATGCTTCACTGTGGGAATGGTGTTCTTTGGGTTATTCTCACATTTTTTTCATCCTCCAAACACAACGGATTGAGTTGGTGCCAAATAGCTCAACTTTGGTTTCATATGACCGCAGTACTTTCTCCCAAGCCTTCTCTGAGTCATTTAGATGTTCACTGGTAAACTTAAGGGGGGCCTGTACATGTGCCTTCTTGAGCAGGGGGACCTTACGGGCACTGCAAGATTTCAGTCCATTACAGCGCAGTGTGTTACCAAATGTTTTCTTGGTGACTGGGGTCCCAGGTGCTTTCAGACCATTAACAAGCTCCTGCCGTGTCATTGTAGGCTGCTCCCTCACCTTTTTCATCATCATCTTCACTCCACGAGGCAAGATCTTGCATTGAGCTCCAGACCAATGACAGTTGATGGTTATTTTGTGTGTCTTCCACTTTTGAATAATAGTGCCAATAGTTGTCACTTTCTCACCAAAAATTGTGTTAATGGTTTATTAACTCATTGCAGCCATGTGCAGGTCTATAATCTTATCCTTGACATCTTTTGACAGCTCTCTGGTCTTTCCCATGGTGCTATAGAGATTGGAATGGAAGAAACTGATTCCTATACCAGGTGAATTCTCTACACACGGCGAGTTAAGATCAGGAGTATTGGCAAGGTTGATGGGTCACAGCTATGTGCCACATGGGTACCAGCCAATCTGTGAGAGCCAGAATTCTGGATGAGTTGTCGGGGATCAAATACTTATTTCACTCAATAAATGCACAACATTTTATAATGTTTATATTGTGGTTTTTCATGCATTTTCGATTGATATTCTATTGCCATAATCAGTAATCAACCATAACAATTTGAGTCCGCTAATTTCTTTGTAAGTAGGCAAACTAACAAATTTAGGAGGGGATCAAATAATTATTTCCCCCACTGTATATGTAAGCTTACCTCATTAAACAGCCTCTGATTTTCTGCCTGCAGAACATGAGTGTCTTTCTTCGCTGAAGCAAATGGCGACTTGGTAATGTGAGTGGGAACAGGCTGCTGAGCTTTGAGATGTGAGACACTTTTGACTTCCGGCTGAGTAGATGAGGTGGAGGCAGAGTGGGACGGTTGAGGACTCTCTTCTTCATCATCATCATCAAGGACTATGATCTTCTCTGCCATTGAGGCAGGAGCCACCGCCATCCAAAATGTTTTTTGGGTTTTTCTTTTTCTGCCTTCAGAAAACACAGAAAACAGAGTATGTTGATAAGGGCAAGTGAAAGCACAAGGTGAGTTTGATTGAAACAGTGACTGTAATAGCTGTAGTGACAGAATGCCCCAAGGATAGACAATCACATTTTGACTCTCAAATAAATTAGACGAGTTAAATGGTAAAACAGGGCAGGCTAGTTAAATTTTAATTTTCAATAATTTAAACAAAGGTCTGTGGATAATGTTGAGTAACTGGGTCATGGTAGTGGCAGAGTTAAAGATGTCGAGATTCTCTTTGGCAGTGAGGATGGAGAGGATTAGGAATGAGCAAATCAGAGGGACAGCACAGGTTGGACATTTTGGAGACAAAGTTAAAGAGGCCAGATTGAGATGGCTTTGACATGTGCAGAGGAGGCATAGCAGATATATAAATTTGATGCACAAGAAGGAGCTAGCGGGCAAGAGGCAAAGCAGACGACCAAAGAGAGATGCAGATAGTTGGCGTTAGAGAAGAAGATGCAGAGGACAGAGAGATGGGGGAGGATGATTTGCTGTGGTGCCTCCTCCAAAAACCTAGTTTAGCCTTTTAAATGTATTTCACACTTCAAACGCCTCAAGCGCTTTTAAAATAAAGAAAAGGCAGAAGCCTTCAAAACTGATCAGTTCTCACTAAAGCAATCTAGATGGATAAATAGCATAACATTCCAGTGTATATAACATGTATCTTGGATTTTGGCGCGCGCATAATTCTGTTCTGGATGAAAAAGACTATAACCATATGAAATGTTGAGTTCTTTTTTGGTCAATTTTTTGATAAAACTACATAATTATAGTCACTGTTTTACTCCAATTTAAACTGAAATTAAAATAAATACTTAAGAATAAATACTTTGCTCCAACGGGATCCTGATCAGGATTTGTTCAGTAGCATGAAGTTATTTTACTCTACGGTTTAAGAGGAATATTAGGTAAAGGAAAGTCGAAACGTTCAAAATTTAATTCACACTCTCATTACAACTGGTTAAACTAGATTGAATGCCAGTTACATACATAATCATCTTCTATTTCAGCCCAGTCTGCATCACAATGAAGCTCCTCAACTGCTCTTTCTTTGGTAAACAAGCAATGCAGCCTTTACTAAACACTGGCACGTTTTCCGCGGTTTAATAAATGAAGCGACCTGCCAGACATTCTATGGATTGTGTTCTGAGGTTATCTACCACTGACGCTCACCACACCTGAATAGGTAGGATAGTGTTAGGGTTATTTCTGCATTACGGTTGCATTTCTGACATGGAAGTTACCGTCACCAGGACGCGCTTCCACAAACTGTTTTGCCAAACTCTACAGCAGTCGAAGCTTGACGGCACCTTAGAGATCTGTGGGAATTTACACACAACCTATCCTATAGTAGACATGAGGGTTTAAACTGCCACACATAATCATTCTCTTACATACCGACCTTTTATTTATGAGCTGTTCGGCGTGACAACGAAAGAGGACAATGTTCCACCACGGGGTATCATTAAATTCCTGTGCTCGAGTTAGCTAACGTTAGCATTAGGGAGCTAGTTAGCGGCGTTATCAGGAAGAGAGCCAGGTAAGTACGACAATAACACGCCAGAAGAAAAGCTCACATGCTATTTTTATGACATGTATTGTCGGACACATAAATCCCCTTAAAATTCAATTCTTCAATGCTACAGATTTTGTTTTTTTACTAAAAGAATGTTCGTCAGTTTGGCTAAGCTGTCGGCTCGAGAATGACATCGTAACGTTACCCGCTAAAGTCTGATCAACATCAATGCTTGTGATTGGTTGATGGATGGGCCACAGCCAGTAATGTCGTTATTCATTGGGCGACTTCCTCCAATAATAAACTATCAAAGATGCAGTAGTTCATTTACAAATGCGTTTTTATCGGTGGGTGGCTCGGATGAAACACATGATTTATGCATTATTTTGTTGTTTTGGGGAACCTAAAATATTTTCAGTTAAGT
Organism: Mola mola; assembly: GCA_001698575.1. Taxonomy (NCBI): domain Eukaryota; kingdom Metazoa; phylum Chordata; class Actinopteri; order Tetraodontiformes; family Molidae; genus Mola; species Mola mola. The sequence continues at coordinate 127,288 of KV751439.1, forward strand.
TCAGAGAGTAGCACTCCAAAATAGAATTTAGTCAACATTTTGTTTTATTCTGAAAAGGACAACGGAAAAACCCGCTCTCGTTCATGCTAAATTAAGTTCCATTTGGTTTGGTGAGCGGATAGAAATTAATTATTTTTGTATTTTAAAAAAAACCTTGCGGTATGTTCATTATGAAGGTTTTTATTTACAAATGTCATTCCCCATTCCTTTATAACAAAATAAATCTTATTTTATCCCACCATGAATTCCATGGGAGCTTTATAAAAGTCCATGGACTGTATTTAAACATGACACACCATCATATTCGAGAGAAGACAATCGTTCTTAAACAGGAGCACTTTTAAAGAAATGTTTATTTTACTTAAAATGCAGATGCCAGGTACACATTTTTATTTTTCCCCTTCAGCAGATTTATTATTTCCTTCTATTTAATTGTCTTTTTTCGCGTTAGAGCATCATTCCAAGCAACATTACGATGAGTAGCAACATTTACTGGAACACACAATCACACAAAATGAGACTGAAAATATATATGCATCATATTCTCCATATTTACAAAATGGAATTCAATTTTTGGGTTTTGACTTTCTAAATTTTACTGTTGTGGATAATTTATAAAGGATGTTTAAGTTCTTTCTCCTTCTTAAACACATAGGCTCATTTTTGGTCCCATAAAGATAATCTTTTTTTTCTGCTAAAGAAGTATGGGATGAATTCACAAAGCTCAACATATCCAGGTTTTCTTTGTGGGAGCTGGCCCCACAAACCCTGAAGCTCCAGAGTGTTACACTATCACAAACGTGGTTATCAACTTTCTTTGTTAACTTCTGCTTTCTCCTTCAGGTTCTGTGTACGTTCCCATAAAAAGTTGCATTCTATGCATCACTTGACTCTTCTGCATGAAGAAATCAATTGCGTGCCCCCCTCGAGAACAGGTTGTTAAATGAGCTGTTAATAAATCTTTAAATTACTGTATGTATTGCAAAAAAAAAAAGAAACACTGTTGCTGCAAGTAAAGCAAGAGGGAAATGATGTCAGATGGATAGTATATATACATATGTATATATTTCAGAACTACATACACCTTATTGCCAACAGTCGTAGTTCTGTGTTAACTACACATTATGGGTACAGCAGATTTGAACATTAGAAGCGTTGAGGTCTGACATGAAGGAGGAAATGTGGAAATCTCTTTCAGCTTTTGACTGTGTTTTCTGTGATAAATATGAAATTAATACTTTTTTTGAATAAGTTTTATTTTTTTAGTCATTGTTCTTTGGTAGGCAACACCAACTGTGCGCAGGGTTGTGAGGGCTGGACTCACCTGGACACCCTGAATAGGTTGCCAGTGTATGGATTCTGTTTTGAATTTAGCACATTATGTTTAGTTTAGCACAAAAAACTCATAGGAATTTTTTTTTTTCTTTTTTCCAGTGTACCATAATTCCTCAGCATCAGAACGGGAATTGGTGAAAGGGCAGAGCGTATAATAGCTGGAAATTCCTAATATTATTAATAACTGACACATGACCTCAGAAGCTTCTCTGGATCTGTGAAAAAATATTCAGCGAGATCACCAAGATTTATCACTGTCCTAGCCTAAAAAATGTACATAGCTGCCCGGAGGAACAGGTGGCGCATCAGTTCTGGACATAAAGGTTTGGCGGCTGTGTATCACATTTCCACTGCAGTTGAGTGTTCTTCTTTACTTGTCTTTCTGTAAGTAGAATAAGTTGACGGTTATCACTAAGAGGAAACAGGAAAAAAAAAAAAAAAAAAAAAAGTCATCAGCTGCAGTTTATAGAGATAGAATAATAGAAGTGAACAGGTGGAAAGTAGAATAATGCATTTTATAGTATAATTGTGGTAGTATTTGGTAAAATAACCTTACCTTTACTTGTATATCAGCTTCACTTGGGTCTGTGTACAGTGAAACAGAAGACAATAGATCAATTACAGTAATTAAATTAAACTCTTACTGCATTTTCAAGTCAGAACATTTCTCTATACCAGATTTTGTCAAATTATATAAGGCTGTGTTCACACCTAATAGTTTGCTTCCTTGGTGCGGACCAGATGCAAATTGGATACATTGTTTAATTTTTCAGCTGGTTTGGTTCTCGCTCACAAAGGGGAATCTCAAGCGGACTATAACATTGTAGACAAATGTCGCTTACACAGAATTCCATTCCATAATTGGTCAGAAGATCAGGCGGATATAGATGACAAAAACCCTCACAATTACTACTGCAGCCTACATCATGGTGCATCAGCAGGTTATTTTCCTGCTCATCTTGATCTGGATGCATATCAGCAAATGTAAGCGGATGGCGCACAACGAACGTATGGTTCGGCATCATGTACTGATTAATTTAATAATTGGTGCTGTTTGTGAAAGAAATTTTGCAATAAAAAGAATGTCCCATGTAAGACAGCCGGCTCTAATGAGATCCCTAATGAGGTCCCATCCCATCTCTGTCAGCAACACAGGAGATCTTTGAGTTTAAACTTAACAGAGCTAAATATAGCCTAGCTTTTTTTTCCATCTTGTGTTGAAAACATTGTCGAGGTCGTCATACCAAATAATGTCTTTAATATCAAAGGAGTTGCCACTTTTCTGCACGGCGTTGCATATTTTTATGTATTGTAGATGCAGCTTCTTAACTCTAACGCAACATTAATCAACACTTCGGTTAAATCCATTCTGCTTCATTCATTCTTTCGCTGATTTTGAATACCTCCGTGTTCTTGAATACTTTGTCCAACAGTTGAGAAATGTTCTCTTCTGCCCATATTTATAGAATTAATTTTTGTTCTTAGTAGCTCCACATTTGTCTCCTGCCGCTCATTTTGTTAGCCACAACTTTCTACCTTCTCCTTCAGCTCCCAAAACAGGAAATTACTTGTAGATAGTATCCTTGCAGAGTTCACTTACAAGCGGACCAGAGTCTGGTTGTTTGGTTCACATCAGAGGTCTCAGGCTGCTTTCTAACCAACTCAAATGAACTGGACCAGAGGAGTAAATGCTCCAGGGTTCAGTTCAACCAGACTAAACAAGGTTGGTGTGAACGCGACCTGACTGCTATTTTAAATTTATTTTTATTTCCAAATAAAAGACTAGTATCAAGTCATCAAGCAGCTTCAAATGATAAAATGGGTACAAAAAAGTAAATAATTATTATCATTTTATGTCAGCAAACAATACAGTTTTTATGGTCACTGTTTCTGGATTGTTTTCTACCTGAGCTGGTGAGGGTCCAAGAGACGAACTTTATAAGACCATAGAGTGCGAGTGCTACACCAACCATTGCCATTGAGTCCTCAATGGTGGGAGTACTGAACCCTGAAAAGACAAAATTCAAGTATTAATTCTCATTTATCTGATTATATTGTCAATCCTGATTTGAATAATTTGTTACACAGTAGCTTTTAACTATCTTTTCAACAACACTTTGGACTCTAAAGCATGAAAAGGATGTAAAACAGAACATGCTAAATGTCTTCCTTCAGATTACCAATCACATTAAGGGTCCTGCTGGCCCTACGTATGCCACCAAGATGGGCAGCCACACAGGTGACCTCTGCTCCTTCCCTGCCCAGGTCCAGGGAGGTGGTGTCAAGCTCAAGCCGGCTGCTCTGGCTATAGGTTCCATCCCAGGCCTGTTTGTGGCCTGTCACGCTGCCTGATCCCAGAGGCTTGATCTTCCCGCCAGCATCTTTAAACTGCCAGCTCAGGTCCAGGGAAAGGGGGGCAAAACCGGATGCCTCACACTGAATGGTTAAAATCTGGCCGGGCACAGCGAGTGGCAGAGGGGACGGGTAGATGGAGAGGGATGGAGGCTCTGGGTGGAAGAGCAAAGAAAACAGAAAGTTGAATATTAACAATCTGACTCCCAATGAAAAAATGCTATGTGATTAATTTTTTTTATTTCTATTTTATTTTATACTTCTATACCTTTATAGTGTTATATGTCCACTGGTCCTGTACCAGAACAATATTGCTGCTGTGACAAATTAATCTCCCTACGGGGATTAATAAAGTTATCTCTATCTATCTCTATTCTATAATATAATAATTCTTTTTCAAGTATTGGTTTCTCTAACAATGTGATAGAACTAGTTTGCACTTTGCTTGTCGTACTCAAAGCCCCAAAACAGTGCATTTGGAAAACTCAGCAGCAATGTTTCATACCAGAAACTCTGGTATGATCTCAATATGATGACAAAGGCGGAGTAAAACACCCAGCTCTATTTTTAAGTAGGTAGATCTTGTATATCTAGTAGGAGAAATCTTGGTTTTAAACCTTCTCATTTCCCAACAGAAACAGGAAAGACATATTAACACGGGAACTTATTTCAACACAGCACTGGAGTGCTTTCCATCAAATGAATGCCTGCTCATTTGCCTTTGTTTTACCTCCATTTCTATCGCTTTTGTTCTTCACCTTCTATATTAGTTGAGTTCTCTCTCTTTCACAGGGTAGGGTTTCCACAGTTATTTGATTTGTTCCACTCTTAACTGCAGATACTGACAGTGTAGAACAGTGTGAACCGAACTTAATGTGGATGGTGACATTTTCTTAGTCATTACATTGTCCAATTTGGTGTCTATCCTCTTCATAATCAGGTAAAAAAAACCAAACTTGACATTGTCTGTTTAAATCATAAAACAGAAAGAAGAAAAAAGAAACTTTTTCCCTTACCAACAATCTCAAGCTCCACTGTCACCTGAGCCACAAGGTACGGCAAATACACTGTACAAATATATATCCCAGAGTGACGCACTTCAGCTTCCTGCAGGATCAGGGATGCATTTCCCCTCTTGTGCAAAGCCTCAAAATCCAGAGTGGCCCCTTTCTCTTGCGTCTCAGCCAAGCGGTCCGTCTTGCCGTTGTAAGCCACTACCAGTCGTCCGTTGCCTCTGAACTGGTAGCGCCACTCTAGGGCAAAACCAGACTCTGACAGAGGCGTGGAGGGGTCGGCCCAGAAGCCACAGTCCAGCAGCACTCGTTCCCCAAGTCTGGACCGTACCGAGACCGTTTTACTGGTCACACTTAGGATCACTGAAGAAGCAGAGGAGAGTGAAACTCCAAAAGACAAAGTTCACACATAGAAATAATCACTTCAACCACTCTTGTGTGATGTCACCATTACATTACCATCAAGCTCTTTGGTCGCTGTGGGAGCACGCATGATACTGGAAACGGTCAACTGTTTGTTGACGCCCTGATGGGAAGTTGAAAACCAGTCAGCTTGCAGGTAAATGGGACTTCTGGCGGAGTCTGTGAGCGGAGCAGCCCATCTGAGGGTGGAGGGCTGTGGAAGAAAGGGGTTAACCTCACACAGGGGCTTATTGATAGAGCCCCTGGGAGGGTTAAGAGCATGGTGGCAGAGAGTTCCCGCTGGGTCTGAGGATAGAGGAGAGACAAGGGTAACGTGTTAAGTGGATCAATGCATCCTCAATGAAGCAACAAGAAGCCACAAACACAGGCAGAACTGACAGCAACTGTCAGATTTCCATTTGCTTCACTGCAATTGGTGTTTGAACTCTCTTACCTGCAGGTAAGCTGCAGAACAGTATGAACAGACTGTTTATTTCAACTAATTTCCCCCTGAACTAGAAACTGAAACATACCCAGACTCCATTAAAATTTCACAATTTCAACAAATGTTGAGTGAGGAGAAACAATAAATCTGAAATATCATTCAAATTCTAAGTTCATACCTTCTTATAAATTCAGCACTAGTTGTTGCTGATAAGCTGGTTCGGTCCTTGTAATAAGTGTCCTTTTGTGTATATTTTGTGTATATACTGTATGTGTATATGTACCAGCTTGTCTATTTGTATCTTACCTGCCAACATTTGGCAGCTGTTACAACACACTCTTTTAACTAATTTTACCATTTAAATTGGATTATTGAAAGAAGACAAAATTTTAGCGGCCGTTTTTTACAGATACAGTAAGATTTGAGATGTTTCTGAGATGATGCGTTGAAGAAACATCACAAACTATAAAACCCTGCCAATGCTGACTTCTTAATCATTTGGTCGCTCTTCTTAAATTCACCAATTATTACACATTATTATTTCTTAGTGTCACTTTATACGTTTGTCTCAGTGATGTACATGTTCATTTGTACACAGAACCAAGATCCAAAAGTGGTCACTCGCTTGAGGAGACAGTATAACGCCAGGTGTGAACTGACAGAATCAGAGCTGTACACCTGTGATCAGATCACCAGGGAGAGATGATAATAAACATGGGCATACCATCCTGTTCAGTTTGTCATTTTGAACTAACCGGTTACAAAGTAGACTCTGTCGGGGCTGATCTCAGAGGGAGCCCTCTGGGAGCTTGCGCTGTGGCTCTGTGCGTCCGTACTGATGTAAAGCAGAGATTTTTCCTGACTAGTTGCTGCAGATAATCCTCCTCTTGCACCAGCTTTCTCTTGCACATACCAGCACTCCAGCACTGGACAGCTGCTGCTGCAGGCTTTGAACAGGAGAGATAACAATAAATGAGCCATAAGTATCGCCAATGTAAAATGGACATCATAATTCCCTCAGGCTATGGTGAAGTCTTCCAACAGCTTATTTTTTTACCAACAAACAGTCCAAAATTCAACGACTCTTCAGTTAGTGTTAAACTTTACAAAGAAAACTTAGTTGGGAACTGATTTTCTTTTGATAATCATGGCAACTATACTAACAATACTTGAAAATTACTGAGAAACAAGATCATTACAGTATGATTACATTTGTTTTTAATATTATAGT
>KV751439.1:134148-146650 GCA_001698575.1 Mola mola
TAAAATAATATAAATGTATATTCTTCAAGGGCGAAGCCCTTTAACTTTTCCTTTCTAAAGACAATCAATTCTAGGGTGATAACGGACCCCTCAGGGTCTCCAAACCCCACTTCGAAAACCACTGTTGTTGTTTGTTGTTGCAAATTTTCCTGTTTTGGGACTAATAAAGGAATATTTTATATTATCTTATAAACAGTATACCAGTAGTTTTTGCCAGTACCATCTATGTCAAAGTAATTGACTGGCTGCTAATGCTGAATGCAACATGAACTTCATGAGCATTGAAAATGCTGAGAAGATTAACAAGACAAAATACTTGTGAAACTTACTTTTTTTTTTTTCTGCGTCCATTGTTTCAGTATACAGTGCATAATTGTTAATGTCTGATTTTGCAGTTATTGTGGAAATTGTAAGTAATATTGATATTCAGTTTAAATTTTTTGTTCCAATCCAATCCAATTCATTACTTCACTGAATTTTCCGTTTCGTCTGTTTTTAGAACTGACAACGTCTGAAATAAATTTGACCCAACCCTTGCTGTTTTTCATTTTTAATGTTTCAGATCATTGCTATCACTATTGTTTCCTCAATCTTAAACGAAATGACATTTTCCAGCCTGGACATTTTTTCTGTTTTTCATAATATATTATATTGAATTGATTTGAGCACTTTCGCAGATGTTTTCGCTATAGACGCCCATTTACAAAAACTGTAAATAAAAGTTTCGGAACAGAGAGGGCGCTAATCTACTACACACTGAACTCCATTTTGACATTTGCCACAGTTTAACCTGATACGTTAAAGTGGAAATTAAATGGCGATTAGGAGGTTAATTATGGCATTTTGTTACTTGGGCGGATCGGCTGGTGAATTCGGCGTATACACAATTCAAGAAGAATCAGTCAGCATTTGACACTTTGCACACTGAGATGCTTAATCGTTACGTTAGAGGACATGTGGTTTTTCCCAATGTTTACACTTTTCTTTAATGTTAGCGACTACTGTCTCCTAACTGCGATTAACGACTACATTGCCATGTTTTGGCTGTAGTTTTCGTACTAAGACAGAGCTGGGCTAAAATAACGGCAGACATTTCACAGACCTCGTTAGCCAAAACATTACCGTGTATGAAGCAGAAAACTGCAACCAGGAATAGCTTGTAGATTGTAGAGAAGTTAGTCATGATTATACGTCTTCTTTCTGATGTCAAGTGCTGCCAGTTGCTGACAATCTCGCGAACGAAGTGGAGTGTAGATCGCTGGTTTCCCCCGTCAACTCCAGGTTCATTTTAGTTTCACTTTTGCTTACACCGACTTCGTGGTTAGCCCAAAATAATACATATAAACATTTCTGGTGATATTTTCAACATAAAGCTGCCATTATCGACTTTGAGGGACGTCGTAGCTTAAGTTACATAGAAAACATTATTACTGATCCAAAACGTTGGCTGAAATAGTTATATGCAACGACTCGTACAACGAGAAGTTCTTCAGTTTCACAGATAGATGGCGCTCTCTGACAAGCAATAACCCAGGACATGGTCTGCACTGCGGGCTTCCTGTGCTGGATCTGGCCTGTTTAAAGGTCAGGCGAGGACATGAAACTGTAACCTTCAAATTAACGGGGTGCTTGTTTTTTCTATGTGTTTTTAACATGGTTTTATTAGTAGCTAGGCCTACACAATCAATTTCTTTTCATTGTTTCTTTCTGTGCAAGTTTGCACTTGCTGCCGCACTTTATAATTGTCAAGATATTATTCAGTCATCATTGGCGATACGCTGATGTTACATTTTTGATTGTCTTCTGCATTATAGAGTGCATTGCTAAAAATATATTATTTCCCTTACAGTACTAAATTTAATATACAGGCGTTGTAATTTTGTGTATTTTATTACTTTTTGCTTGTTTCATTTGTTAATCTACACACACACACACACACACACACTTTCAAATAATCCAATCAGCAATAATTTGTCTCATGTCTTGTCTTGTTAATTTGTCTTCATCTTATGCAATTTAGTAAGTTAAACTTTTATATATTCTATATTCATCACACAGTGGCTTATACAGTTAATGATTTTTTTCCCCCACACTATCAAAATTAAAATACTGAAATACTTTCAAACATTAGTTTATTAAATGTTCATTTTCTTACATTGCACTGAAAAATACCAGTATTCTATTCTTTTGAGATGCACTAGTGCAGATACAGCCCAAGGATTAGTGTTACAACATGTAGGATCAAAAGCTTTGATGCGATGCCTAGAACCATGACAAACTCTTTCTTCCTGCTTCTTGTGCCAAAATATGTAGATCATGTCAGATCTCTGTGTCACGGGTAAGAATGAAATCTAACAGGCCTACCATGAAACAGCAAAGAGAGCTGTGCTGTGTTTGCCCAGTGGAGGAACTGTGACACTGTACAAGGCAACTGAAAAAGCAACTGCCAGTGTCTGATAAATTTGTGGACTAAGGTAGAAGGAGATGCATGTGCATTTCAACTATTGGTTTGATTGCACACTGCAAAAATGCCCTCTTGGTGGCCTTTTGTGGTAGAAAAATGATTATGTGCCCTTTAGTGTGCCTCACCATGGGACAAAATGTGGAAAAACTGTTCTCTAAGATACCCATCCATTGGAGAAAATGTCATGCAGGGTGCAGGATCATTGGGACATGATGCTTTTGCTTGTTACAGAATACTCCATTATAGCCCTGCATAAGAAACACATTTTGTACGTTGTGATCTTCTCTGCTTTACATTTCTACTCGTTAAAATAACGTGCACAGGTGCATCAGCTTGGTGGCAGTATATTCAAATATTCTACACACTATCCCTGTGGCTATCATGCACTGATGTCTACTCAAGTTTACCCAAGCATGATACATAGACTAGAATTTTGAGGTACTTGTGCTTTACATGAGTATTTACATTATCCTATTTTTACACTTCAATTATATGCCACTACTTTTTTTGAGGAAAATAATATACTTTAATTTACATTTAATTTTTTTGACTTTAGTTGTTAGATTTTACAAAATAAAAGAAGAAAAAAAATTATGAAACTTATAGGGATACACTGATACCAATACAGGTATCAAATATGGACAGTATGCCCATATACTTAAATTTACTAAAAATGTCAGTAACAGTGTCATGATGTTGTTATTATTCACAATCGGTGTGTTTACAGCAGTTACTGCTAAAGTGAGAATCTGATAGTAATTAAAATGTTTTCATTCATTAATTTTTTTATCGCTTATCCTGTTAGTGGTCGTGGGGGGGCTGGAGCCAATTCCAGCATCATCAGGTGAAGGCGGGGTACATCATGGACAAGTCGTCAGTTCATCGCAGGGCTGACATATAGAGACAAACAACCATCCCCACTCACATTCACCCGTATAGGCAATTTAGAGTGACCAATTAATCTTATCCCCAGTTTGCGTGTTTTTTGGACTGTGGGAGGAAGCCGGAGTATCCGGAGAGAACCCATGCGGACACAGGGAGAACATGCAAACTCCACACAGAAAAGGCCCTGAACCCAGGACCTTCTGGCTGTAAGGCGACAGTCCTAACCACTGCACCACTGTTTCCATTGTTAGAATATTATGATATCAAAGACTCGTATGGGTTCTCAAATGTAAGTACCTGCATTAATAATAATAATATGCAAAAGTTGTTTATTTATTACTCCTAACAAAAAAACATCTAGTTGTGGACATGTCTGAAATATAGAATCTCAGAATTGCTGTCAGTGTCGCAATCAGCTCCTGGTTTTCCCCTCAACCACACCCACACTGCTTGCTTAACTACCTGTCCTCATTAAGGTCATCAGACTCACCTGTTGCTCCCAGCTGCAATCAATTACTCAGCCTCTTTTTAACCAGCTCCTCCAACTCACTCTTGGCCAGATTATCGTAGCGTCATGCACTACTCTCCAGCACTCTGTTCCGGACGGATCTCCTGTTACCTGACCTGCCTTCTGCCCCTCACCACGTCTCCTCGTCTCTGTCCCGGTAACCTGACCTGCCTTCTGTCTTTGAACTTTGCATCTGTCTGCCTGGACTCCCTCTCCGGAGACTCCTGCCTCATTCTGAATTTAGACTGTGCTCGCTGACCTTCCTGATTGTTGTCTGTGAACATTGTAAATGAAGTTCTGAACTGTGCTGGTCTAGATTTGTGCTGTTCTTGGGTCCGCTCTCACACCCGTTACAAACAGTTCATGTTTAAATTTAAAAAGATAAAACGACAATATCTCACCAAAAGAAAAAAGACCCAAAAAAAGTAAAAAAAAAAAAAAAAAAAAAAAAAAAAAAGACGTAACAAACACAGGAGAAGTTTGTTTTACGAGGCTAATTTTGTCCTCTCTGATCAGTCATCTTATCATCTCCCAGATTTATCTTGTGACCCTTTGGAGAGGCTCTGACCCTTAGCTTTTGAATCTCTAAATTAAGATAAACCACACATTTAACAACTAAATTAAGTAAAATATTGTTTACAGATTGGAGCACTTTTTCTTAACATTTTCCTGATAATACATTCTGTACCATAAGAAGGATTTTGAATGATCAAAAGCTGCCAAGATAAAGGCAGGAATGATGATTTTGGCTTAAAAAGTTGGAGATTTTGGAGCAGGCAAGCAATGTGGATCTTATGTTTTTGTTTTATAGGTTTCCAGCCTTCTCAGTCATTTGGGATATTGTTATGAAGTTCCAGAAGTGTTTTGTTAACTTTCCCTCAGCATGACAAGTTGAAGTTGAATAGCCTAAATGATAATTAACTTTTAACCGCTGTTGTGAAGTTGTGAGCACTTGAGTAGCCATTTTTTAAATGTATTTATTTTTGGTGACTTAAGGCCACAACTTAGGTTTTTATTTTTCGGCTTTTAGAACTGTCATGACCAAAACCCACACAATAGAAAGGCTATAGTCTATATACTGTATATGTGAGTGTGCGTGTGTATATACAGTATATATATATATGCACTTCCTTTAGAAAACCTACAAGTATTTGGCAAAGGTTAAGTCACAGTTGGACCACATTTGGGATTTTATTACAGTGGCACGCTGTATATGTGTTTCTATAAACCTGTTGTGTAGCTTGACTCGTGGTCTCTGTCCAGCAGCCTTTAAGTTTCACTTTTCTGTAACAACCTCTTTTGTGCAGTCTCGCCTAGTGACTCATGACGAAAGAGCATACTGTTAATTCCAAATCAATCAAACTCTGTGTGTGCGTGTTTGTGTTGGCTTCACTGCTCTTTGTGGAGAAATAATGTCACTGCCATCGGGAATTGAACGTGAACATACTTAGTTGACTGATGCAGAGGTAAAAACAGTCCTCCTCCTTCAGTCATCGCGCAAACGTGGGCCATAATAGGAATAATTGAGCTGAGCCTGTATTCATGCCAATCTGCTGATCAATCTGCTTAACTTGTAAATCTAAGGTGGATTTACTGGTGGACTGTAATGAAATACCAAGTACTGCAATTAACAACAGTTTTGAAGTACTTTGCCTAAATAGTTCTATTTTCTGCTACCAAACTTCCACTCTAGATTTTGGAGGTGAAAATTGTATGTTTGTTCCATTACTTTTATCTAATTACTTTTGTAGCTTTTTACTTTGCAGATTACACTGCATCAGAGCCTAAGGAGTCTAAATTGTAGTTTAAGTAATTTATATTTGAATAAATGTATTTTTTTTTGACAGCCAGACTAAAAAGAAAACACACTATCATAAGAAAAATGAAAAAATGTTGAAGTTGACAATTGGCCAGGATGATAAGCATATTAAATGGTTACCAGAGTAATGCATACATTTATGTATACAGTGCGTAAATGTAAACATTAAAATGCACTTTTAATTTAGATTCTTTTTCCCAGAAAATTACTTTTAATATAAGTACAATATAGTACAGTAATTAGTAATAGTACTTTTAATATCAGATAAAGAGTTTTACAAATACTTTGAAGTATGGTCTTGCTTTGGAAAGGTCAGAGGTGCCTAGGGTAAAACTTGAAATAATTAGAACTTCATGGGCTGCCATAAGTGGAAATGGACCTTTTCACAGCAGCAATATTGTTGTGAAATAGTAGACACAGGTGAAACTACTAAATAGTTAATGCTCCATTCACACACTCCTCCCATTCTACTTTGGGGGTTTTTGGGATCACCAATAACCCTGTTTCCTGGGAGCATAGGGTTCTGGATCCGTGATAGGGTACTATGAGCTCTTGAAGATAAAATAGTGCCTGGCCATGAATAGCTTTGTATGTGAGGACGAGGATTTTCAATTATATTCTGGATTTAACTGGGAGCCAGTGCAGAGAAGCCAGTATGGGGGAAATGGTCTCTGATCTTAGTTCTAGTCAGTATACGGACTGTTGCATTCTGGATTAATTGAAGAGTCTTTAAAATCTTATTAGCTGTATATAACGATGTTGTGCAGAGTTTAGTACAGGTAGGAAGAGGTGAATGATTTAACCAGCTAAAGTGTCAAGTGTCTAGTAACAAAGGTGTTAAAGTGTGATTGCACTGGGGAAGTGACAACCTGTATCGTTCCTTGTAGAAGCGGGGTTGGATCATTCTTTTGCTAAAGCTGCTCCTCATAATGTTTGGTCAGCATCCTCTGCTCCACCACCTGCTCCAAGGTGGCCAACCAAGAGCCGACAACAGAACCTGCTTTCCTGATCAGTTTATTCAGTCTGTTGGTGTCCTTTGCCTTGATGCCTGTGCCCCAGGCCACCACAACAAAGAAGATGGCGCTCGCAACAACAGACTATAAAACATCAGGAGCATCCACTTGCATACATTGAAGGACCTGAGCCTCCTAAGGAAGTAGACCCAGTTCAGGCCCTTCCTTGTACACAACCTCTGTGTTGGTGAACCACTCCAGCTTGTTGTTCATGTGGACTCCTAGGTACCTGTAGGTCTGGACAATTTCCACATCTGTCCCATTAATGCAGACAGGAGAGGGTGGGGGCTTGTTCCTCCTAAAATCCACCACCATCTCCTTCGTCTTCATCATGTTCAGCTGCAGGCGGTTCTCTCCACACCAACGCACGAATCGGTCAACTAGGTTCCTCTACTCACCTTCCCGTCCATTCACCACACACCCGACTATGGCCGTGTCATCTGAGAATTTCTGCAGATGACACGACTCAGTGCTGTACTGAAAGTCAGAAGTGTAGGTGGTGAAGAGGAAGGGGGACAGCACAGCTCCCTGGGGGGCCCCAAAGTTGCAGATCAGATGTTCAGACACACAGTGCTGTAATCTTACAAACTGTGGTCTGCCCGTCAGGTAGTCAGGTGATCCATGAAATCAGAGGGGAATCCACCCGCATGTCCTCCATCTTCGCCTTCAGCAGCCTGGGCTGGATGGTGTTGAAGGCGCTGGAGAAGTCAAAGACGGTGATGCGGACAGTGGTGTTGGGTCTGTCCAGTGCAGAATGTGCCTTCTGCAGCAGACAGATGATGGCATCATCTACACCAAAATGGGGTTGTAGGCAAACTGCAGCAGGTCCTGTGATGGGCACATCAGTGGTCTGAGATGTGCCAGGAGCAGCCTCTCCATGACCTTCATAATGTGGGAGTTCAGGGCTATGGGCCTGTAGTCATTCAGCGCAGTCGGACGACTCATCTTGGGCACTGGGACCAGGCAGGATGTCTTCCACAGCACTGGGACTCTCTGGAGGTGCAGGCTCAGGTTGATAAGGTGCTGGAGCACTCCGCTCAGCTGGCTGGAACACACCCTCAGCACTCGAGGGGTGATGCCGTCCAGTCCAGCAGCTTTTCCCTGGTGGAGCCTCTCCAACTGTCTCCTCACCTGTTTGGCTGTGATGTGTAGTCCACTGTCCACTCTTGGGGGTGGAGGTGGACGTGGAGGCTGGCTGTGATGGGGCAGTGAAGTATCTGAAACTGAGGTATGTGTGGGGCTGTGGGGGTTGGGGGAGGGTGACGGGGTCAGTGGTGGAGTCTGAGGGCTGGTGGAGGAGGTGGTGCTGGAGTCAAACCTGTGGAAAAACTGGTTCAACTCGTTTGCCCTGTGTGTTCCCCTCTACTGCTCCTCCTTCTCCTTTCCTCTGGAAGCCGGGGATCTCCCTTATTCCACTCCAAACATCCTTGGCCTTGGTCCTCCCCAGCTTCTCCTCCAGTTTCTTCCTGTAGGCGTCCTTACTCTCTCTGAGTTTGTGTTTGAGTTGCCTTTTTACCTGTTTGCGTTCTGCCCGGTCCCGCGCCCTGAAAGCCCCCTTCTTCCTGTTGAGAAAGGTCTTCAGGTCACTGGTTACCCAGAGTGTGTTGTTTGGGGACCATTTTATTGGGAATGGTGTTGTCCATGCAGAACCTGATGTACTCAGAGACACAGTCCACAATGCCAGCAATGTCTTCACCATGCGTTTCATACAGAGCATTCCAGTTGGTGGTCTCCAGTGCTCCTCTCAGTGCCTCCATGGCCTCAGGAGACCACTTCCTAACATGTGGTTCATACAGTGCATTCCAGTTGGTGGTCTCTGGAGAGAGCAGGACAAGGTTGTGATCTGACCTGCCGAGTGGGGGCAGGGCAGTGCAGCTGTATGCCTCCTTAACATTGGCATACAGCAGGTCCAAAGTCTTATTTTCTCTGGTGGTGCATGAAATAAACTGATGGAAGGTGGGGAGAGTGGAGGACAGACAGGCATGATTGAAGTCCCCAGTGATGGTGATGAAGGCTCCAGGGTGTTTAGTCTGAAGCCCCGCAGTTACGGTGTGGATGACGTCACACGCCGCTTCAGCGTTCTGGGATGGAGGAATGTAAACAGTAATGGCGACGACGTTGGCGAATTCCCGTGGCAGATAATAAGGACGAAAACTGATGGCAAGAAGCTCGATGTCCGGGCTACAGACACGCTCTTTCACAGTGATATGTCCAGGGAGACACCACCGGTTGTTGACGAAAAAGGCGACCCCCCCTCCTTTCTTCTTACCGCTCGCAGTGGTGTCTCTGTCCGCTCGGACTGTGTGGAAGCCGGGGAGAATCACGGTGGAGTCCGGGATCAGATCGTGCAGCCACGTCTCCGTAAAACACATAATACTGGACTCCCTGTACTCATTCTGGTTCCTTGTGAGCGCTTCCAGTTCGTCCATCTTATTTGTCAGCGATCTAACATTTCCCACGATGACTGCAGGGATACAGGGCTTAAACCTCCTCTTCTTCATCCTGACTTTAGCACCTGCTCTGCAGCCACGGCGTTGCCTCCTAATCACCCCTGGGATGGACGGCTTCTCTCCGGCAGTGAGAGCCGACTGCCTCAGGGCGATCAGCTGATCCCACATGTAAACAATGCGGGCGGTATTGTGGCTCTGGCCCCGTGTTGTGAGCGGCGACATGGGTACCGGAAAAAAACGGTGAAAAACGTTGAAGCGGGACCCGGGGTTTGTTGTATTCAAGGTACACCGTGTTGTGCAAAAGGCAAGAAGAAAAACAACACAAAAGACACAGCAAACACACACTAGTGAACGGGTCACCTGGAGCTGCTGCAACAGGCTGCCGCTGGCACGGCACCATCTTGATCATATCTGGATGATTCATCATTAACATGAACAAAATTATATCTTTCAGATAAGTAGGACTTCAACCATCTTAAAGCAGATCCTTTAATGCCAATTTGATGTCCCATCCTCTGTTGTAGGATGTGATGATCAATAGTGTCAAAAGCTGCACTAAGATATTGTTATCAGGTACAGACTCTGGAAGATTCACTTTGCAGAGACACAGAGGGAAGTTTCTTAATCACAACCGTTTAATAAGACAGAGGTCCATACCAGGAGATCAGACAAACTAGCATAGGTGCAAATCTTGGAAAAAGGCAAACCCAGAAACCAAATGACAAAACAGGATGATGCACAAGGGAACTCACGAGAAATACAATCTGGAAAGACAAATCTGGCACAGAGGCAAAGGAACACGCAGCTTAAATACACAAGGAGGGGGTACACAATTAGACAGAGGTGAAACACATTAAGGATGGGAAGCAATTACACAGGAGGGAATAAAACTTGAGAGGATATGGGGATTAAGACACAACAGAATTTCAAAATAAAACGGGAAACGCAGGTTGACCCTAACAAACAGAGACATAAAACTACCGGCCCCAGACACAAATAAACGGAGATTAGTCAGTCATCACACTCAGTGAATAGGTCATTTGTAACTTTTTCCAGTTCTTTCTGTGCTGTGATGCTTTCTAAAACCTCACTGAAAGTCTTCAAATAGACTATTATCCTGAAGAAAGCCACATAGTTGTTTAGCTACTGTTTTCTCTAGAATCTTTGAAAGAAAGGGGAGGTTGGATATTGGTCTACAGTAACTACCGGCCCCAGACACAAATAAGCAGTTCAATTACAGCTACTTTAAAAGACTGGGGCACATTACCTGTTACAAGGGATAGATTGATTATATTCAGTAGTCGAGTGCTAACTGAGGGTAAAACATCTTTGAGCAGCCTAGTAGGTCTGAGGTTTAGTATACAGGTTGACGATTTAGATGAAGATATTGTTGTTGTTAGTTCATTAAGGTCAATTGGATGGAAGCTTCCCAAACACATATCAGGACTAGTAACGGCATCTATAGTTCCTGTTGCTGAACTGGAATCTGAAGTGTAGGATATTTTCTCTGATAATCAGAATTTTTTTTTTATTGAAGAAGTTCATAAAATCTTTACAGTTGAGGGCTGTAGGAATACATGGTTCAATACAATGATGGCTCTCAGTCAGCCTGGCTAAATTCCTGAAAAAGATTCTGGGCTTATTCTGGTTTTCTTCTATTAATGCTGAATAGTGATCTTTTCTTCCTTGGCGAAGGGCCTTCATGTATACTTTAAGGCTCTCCTGCCAGGTCAGGCGTGACTCTTCCAGTTTAGTGGAACGCCATTTCCTTTCACATCTGTGAGTTTCCTGTTTTAACTTGTGAGAACTAAGATTATACCATGGAGCTAGTCTCTTGAGCTTTTTTGTTTTCTTTTTAACTGGGGCAATAGAATCGAGTGAAGCACGTAAAGAGCCGGCAGTAAAATCAGCAAGGTGGTCAAGCTGGGAGGGTTTAAAATTAAAATATGACTCCTCTGTTATATTGGGATATGGCACTGAAATTATTATAGAGGTAATAATTTCTTTAAAATTTTCAACAGTGTCCTCAGATATGCATCTGCTATAATAACTAGTGACTCTTGGTTTATAGTTGATGAGCAGAAATTCAAATGTTAGAAGATAATGATCTGATAAAAGCAGATTTTGCGCAGAGACATTTAAATGCTCAATTTCAATGCCATATGTCAGAACAAGATCAAGGGTGTCCATATGTCAGAACAAGATCAATGGTGTGATTTAAAAGTGTGAGTTGATTCTTGTACACACTGACAGAAGCCAAATTAATCTAACAGTGACAGAAATGCAGTACCAAGGCTGTCGTTTTAAACTTCTACATGGATATTAAAGTCACCTATAATAATAACTTTATCTGTTTTAAGGACCAGGGCTGAGAGAAACTCTGATCACTATAACAAACATAGTTGGAGTTTTCATGGTTGGATCAGAAATGCTAAGAATGATATTTTCAAATGAACTAAAATTTAGTTTGGTTTGGGGTTTATTAATGGGGCAGAATCGAAAATGGCTGCAACTCCACCTCCTCTTCCAGTGTCTCTGGGAATGTGTGTGTTAATGCGACTGGGAGGAGTGGATTCATTAAGACTTACATATTCTTCTTGGCACAACCAAGTTTCAGTAAGGCAGAATAAATCAATATTACCTGATATGAGCTCATTTATTAGTACACCTTTAGATGATAGGGATCTGATATTCAAGAGTCCACATTTAAGTCTCTTTACTTTGTAAACTTTCTAATTAGTGGTGTTGATTTTTATTTCTGTGTGAACCTTTATTTGATTTACTGAATTTATGTGGATGGAGGACAGACACAGTCTCTATGGAAAAGTGTGTAAGACTGTGTAAAACTGCAACTCTGCTTCCTGGCTTCAACTCTAAATTGTCAATTTGGCTGACTAATAAATCCGGCAATATTTCTAGAAATGCGAGCAGCTCCTTCCTAAGTAGGATTGCTGCCATCTCTCCTAATGAGGAGACAAACGACCTCATCTGCTCCTGTCGATGTCACAGCCCCCCAGCCCGTATCAAAACATGGCAGGAAAGTTAAGAGTGACTTAAATTTTCAGAGCTGAAGTATAGGTACACTTTGGTTATAAACAAGCTTTGTCAAGCTACAGGAAAACATGCAGGAAACAGCCAACTCGGCAATGTATCAGGACATGATGCAGATCAGCCTCTGCAGAATGTGGACTCAAGGAAAACTACACTGGATAGAATCACCAACAAGCTTCCATCTCCTTCAGTTTGTCCAAAGAAGTTAAGCGAAACAGCAATGATTTTTGTTGTAAAGACCTGCAGCTGTACAGTGTGGCTGAAAACCCCGGCTTCAGGCACAATCAACTAAGGAGCTGCGCTATGTGATCC
>KV751440.1:16791-27520 GCA_001698575.1 Mola mola
TAGAAAAATAAATGTTTATTTAAGGTCTCTTGAGCCCCCTGGTGGCCACAGAGCCCCCCTCGCTTTGTTTCAGTGTTATGAAATTGGCTGATCTGCCCATTGTTGACACAGTTTTTCTCCTCCTTTCTGTTCAGATCTTCATCATTTCTCATGGAAACGCTGCCCTCATCCTCGCCATCGACAACGACAAGCTGGCCACCAACGACTTCAGAGTCAAGTGAGTGACTGTTTGCTTCCGTTGACATCGGTTCATTATTTAGTCTGACTACATTTCTCGAAGTTTTCAGGTACGAGAACGAACTGGCCATGCGTCAGTCGGCGGAGGCCGACATCGCCGGGCTGAAGAGGGTCCTGGACGAGTTGACTCTGAGCCGGGCCGACCTGGAGATGCAGGCGCACGGACTGATGGACGAGCTGGTCCAACTGAAGAAGAACCACGACGAGGTGAGAGCAACAAACCCGAGAGAAAAACAGAGGTGATGAAAAGGCAGAAGTGTGACTGGGTTCCGTCCGCAGGACCTGCTGGCTCTGAGGGCCCAGATGGGAGGTCAGGTGAACGTGGAGGTGGACGCTGCTCCTCAGCAGGATCTGGCCGCCGTCATGGCCGAAATCAGACAACACTATGAGACCGTCGCCAACAAGAACCGCAAAGACCTGGAGGCCTGGTTCCAGACCAAGGTGAGACCACTTATCGATCTGCTACTGTTGACTGAGGCACAGGCACCAGGATGCGGTCTGACATCCTGATATTTTATCCATAACATTACTGATCATCCACAGATGACCGAGCTGAACAAAGAAGTAGCGGTGAGCACTCAGACCTTGCAGACGTCCAAGTCTGAGATCGGGGAGCTCAAACGAACGGTTCAGAATCTGGAGATCAAACTGCAGGCTCAGATCAGCAACGTGAGTCCAACCCATCGACTGACCGACACCAAACACACACGCAGTGTAAATACACGCCTCACTGTGTAGCACAAACCAATCATGAAGGTCAGTGACCCGACTGTCCCCCATCTTCCTCCTGAGCAGAAAGGAGCTCTGCTGGCAACTTTGGCTGAGACCAAGTGCCGCTACACCAACATGCTGGCAGGCTACCAGGTGCAGGTGGTGGGTCTGGAGGACCAGCTGTCACAGCTGAGGGCTGACCTGGAGAACCAGAAGAGCCAGTACTCGGAGCTGCTGGACATCAAGACCAGACTGGACCTGGAGATTGCCGAGTACAGGAGGCTGCTGGATGGAGAGATTAGCAAGGGACAGCAGCAAACACATCCGCAAAAGTGAAGACAAAACGTCCCAACGTCAAAATCTGTCCAACAGCTTCTGGAGATTTGAGTTTTATTTCCTTTTTGAGAACAAATATGTGTTTCTGCAGCAGCATGAAGACCACCAAGGTAGTGACCATCCTGCAGGATGGTCAGAACTCTAACTCCAGAAAGGATGGTGCTCTAAACTGTGAGTCTTTCTGAAGATCTTCAATAAAAATCAGAGTGACCATCGTTTCCATGGTGTATGTGTTTTTATTTCCAAGACACCTTCACAATGCGTGTGTGGATATAAAGAAAATACTGAAAACATAAGTACATACATTGAAGACTACATGAACCTCTTTGGACTAGTGGTCCAGGGTGATACCAATGCAGAAACTAATGGATTGGGGATTACAATAAGAGTTGAAGGGAAGTAAATATGATGGGAAAATATTCTTGGAAATACTGCGAGATAATATCAGCAAAAGAAGTAAATGCCCTCCGAGGTTCATCAGGGTGAACCGTATCGAGCCACTAATGCTGATCTTTGTTTCAAATTGAATCTAGTAGTTTTTTCTCTGGACTCGTTCTTATCTGGGACCTGCTTTGCAAAAATGTTTAGATCATTTTGGATTTACTCATTTGTTTATTTGACAGGGACAATGAACAGCTTTTTGGCAGTGCTAAGCTATAAGCTAATTTACATCAGCTGTCCCTGTCTCCTTTGTTAAGACAATAAGGACAAAATTGCAGTGTAGAATCAACAGGAGCTACAGCATTTCAAAACATCAGGACATCACAACAGAAAACAACCAAAGTTCAAAAACCTAAGGCGTTCCTGCGTGATGAGGACACGACTGAGATGTTTTTAGACACGATTTCAGGTTGCATTTAAAACCAGTGAAGCTCTAACACTCTCTGATGTTGTTTGGGACTGAAGGCCGACACAAGAGTTGGTCGCTCTAATAGGGAGGAGGCCGATTTACCAAACTCAGAGTATCTGCTCTGTCTTTAACAGTTGTTAATTGAATGTTACAAACTCTTTTCATAGAGGAGGAGCCAAACCACTGATGACTAAGCAAACATCTGCAAAAGACATAAAATTTTCAAAGATAGTAAGTTTTAGAAACAGTCTGAATTCTTTCGTACCTTTACAAAGATATGTGGTTGGTTTCTGTTTTCCTCATTTAAAAAATACATACGGGCAGTCTTGTAAGGCAATATTCAAAAGCCGATCACAGATCTTAGGTACAATGGGGTTAATTTGGCTGACATTTTATGCCTGTCTTTACCGTGTGCAAAGATTATAGTGTCGTCTGCATACATTTGGGCTGCAACTTCAGGACATTACCATATAAACTAATTTAAAGAGGTCCTAACATTGAGCCTTGTGGGATTCCAACACAGCACTCAACAAATGATTAGGAAAGCGTTTCCTGGTCAGTGGTGTTTTACCAGAAAGGGAGGTGTGTGAAATAAAAGTATGTGTCACTCGTCTTTTATTGAAGATCTTCAGACGGACTCACAGTTTACAGCACCACCTTTCTGGAGGTAGAGTTCTGACCATCCTGCAGGATGGTCACTACCTTGGTGGTCTTCATGCTGCTGCAGAAACACATATTTGTTCTCAAAAAGGAAATAAAACTCAAATCTCCAGAAGCTGTTGGACAGATTTTGACGTTGGGACGTTTTGGCTTCACTTTTGCGGACGTGTTTACTGCTCTCACTTGCTAACTTCTCCATCCAGCAGCCTCCTGTACTCGGCGATTTCCAGCTCCAGTCTGGTCTTGATATCCAGCAGCTCCGAGTACAGGATCTTCTGGTTTTCCAGGTCAGCCCTCAGCTGGGACAGCTGGTCCTCCAGACCCACCACCTGCCCCTGGTAACCTGCCAGCATGTTGGCGTAGCGGCTCTTGGTCTCAGCCAGAGTTGTCTCCAGAGCTCCTTTCTGTTCAGGAGGAAGATGGGAGACAGTCGGATTGGTTTGAGTCCATTTTGTTGACGTTAATATGGAAACTCATTTCTTCACTTCCTGTTTCAAATTCCTGGCCCACTTCCCTGTTTCCTTGCTGGTTAGTTACATTTCAAGTGTGTTTGGTGTCGGTCAGTCGATGTGTTGGACTCACCTTGCTGATCTGAGCCTGGAGTTTGATCTCCAGGGTCTGGACCGTTCGTCTGAGCTCCCCGATCTCAGACTTGGACGTCTGCAGGGTCTCAGTGCTCACCGCCACTTCTTTGTTCAGCTCGGCCGTCTGTGGATGATCAGTATTGTTATTGATCAGAAATCAGGAGATCAGACAGCAGTTTGACTGAACTAAAGCTTCTACAGAGAAGCTGAACAGAGCAAAGTGTGTTTAAGGGCCCCTGAAACAGGAGCTGGTTTTGGACAGGAGGGGGCAGCAGTTACCGCATTCAGAGCAGAAAGTAGATTTCAGTGGTCTCACCTTGGTCTGGAACCAGGCCTCCAGGTCTTTGCGGTTCTTGTTGGCAATGGTCTCGTAGTGTTCTCTGATTTCGGCCATGACGGCAGCCAGATCCTGCTGAGGAGCAACGTCCACCTCCACATTCACCTGACCTCCCATCTGGGCCCTCAGAGCCAGCAGGTCCTGCGGACGGAACCCGGTCACACTTCTGCCTTTTCATCACCTTTGTTTTTCTCTCGGGTTTGTTGCTCTCACCTCGTCATGGTTCTTTTTGAGTTGCGCCAGCTCGTCCGTCAGACCTTGCACCTGCATCTCCAAGTCGGAGCGGCTCAGAGTCAACTCGTCCAGGACCCTCTTCAGCCCGGCGATGTCGGCCTCCACCGACTGACGAATGGCCAGTTTGTTCTCGTACCTGAAGGACCCAAACGTAAGCAGATTATTTTATGCTGCTGCGGACGATTTGGTGTCGACAGAGATGAAATGCCGCTCACTTGAATCTGAAGTCGTCGGTGGCCAGCTTGTCGTTGTCGATGGCGAGGATGAGGGCGGCGTTTCTATTAGAGGCGGCGCCGATCTGAGCAGAAGGAGGAGAAAAGCAGTGAACGACGGGCAGATTTGGTTAAATTAAACTTCAATAACACTTAAACAAAATGAGTTTAACTCTGTGGCTACCAGAGGGCTCCAGAGGGAGGAGGAGTTTATTTTTATTCTTTTCCTTCAGGGCCATTTTAGGGCCGAAGGAGCTCAGCCTGCCCCTGATAGAATATATGTGAATGAGCCGAAAGAACAAAGACCCGTAACCAAACAACGAAACTTAGAAAGTCAAAATGAAAAGCAAAAGCAGTAAAATTATTTGCCGATTTACATATGCCTGAAATCAAATGTTTTAAAAGATTTTAAGACAATCAGATTAGAGTGCAGAACTTCAAGAAGTAACGAGGTTCAGCCTCCGAGGCTGCAGTCGACCCACCAAACTTAAAGAAATCACTGCTTTGTGTTTCTGACTCCACTCCTGCATTACCCAGCGTTTCTCCCTGAGTTCTGCCTCACAGGCAGCCTGCACATTCAGGGTAGATCTGCTCCACCTGCAGATCTCTGTCCTTCTCACCTCATCCTGCAGCCCCTTGATGCGGCCACTGAAAGCCAGGAAGTCGTGAGCCTTGGGCGCTATCCTGCTCTCCAACAACTGTCTGATCTTCAGCTCCAGGTCGCCGTTGGCCTTCTCCAGCCTGCGCACCTTGTCCAGATAGCTGGCCAGGCGGTCGTTGAGGTTCTGCATGGTGGCCTTCTCGCTGGCAGAGACATCGATGGCGTCGGACAGGTTGAAGCCGCCGCCGGCTGCAGCGGTGGACGAGAAGGAGGAGGTGGCCTTGGAGATGCGGACTCCGGAGCCCCCGGCTCCCCCGTACACGCTGCCGACCGCCCGGCCGCTGCTGAGCGAGCGGGAGGAGGAGGCCATGGAGGGGCCTGCAATGATGGAGCTCCTCACGGGGGAGGCCATGTAGCTGCTGCGGCTGGAGAAGGAGGCCATGGCTGAGGATCGGCTGGTCGTCGGCTCTGAACAAAGACTGAGGTGCTGCTGGGACGTCGCCTCCTTTTATGCCTCAGAAGGAGGCAGGGAGAGGTGCCGATGGGGATGCGGAGATGCCACACATGCCGTGAGGGGTGCACAGTGGCCTGGGGGCCCCTGTGGAGGAACAGGCCCAAGCCAAGCAGGTGAGGTCCAACAGGTCTGGTGGGTTTACAGCCGACAAAGAAAGTCTCATTACTCTCTCTGCTCGCTGTCAGTCTAGAGAGGACGCGGGGCCTCGGGGGAACATCTCAGGGGCTCGACTGGTGTTTGTAAAACCCCCTCCACCCGATGGTCCGGTCCTGCCAGGACCAGGCAACCAGACAACTCGTCTTCAGTGACTCCTTCAGCTTCATTACTGAAGCTCTGGAGACGTCCATCAGCTCATACGGGCAGCAGTCGGTCGGAAAGGTACAGCGCAGAAAACCAACGGGACGGATGGAGCCGCTGCAGTTCGCAATGTTACATTCAACGAGACATTTCCGTGGAATAAGATTAATAACACTGCTATGACCGCCATGTTTTTTTTGTTGTTTTCCAGGTGGAGCAGGTGAACAATTTTAGGTTCCTGGATATCACCATCGCAGACAGTCATGGCCTTCACATGCAACGGAGGCGGACGCCGGTCCTGACCACCGTCTCACACTCTGTCTCTATATGACATGATAATAAAGATGGTGAAAGAGACCTGCTCCGGGGGGACGCCAGATGAGGGTTCTCATGCCAGCCTGTCTCTAGACATAAGGCTTCACTTCAAACACAATAAAGAACAAACGGAACAAACGTGACTGCAGAAGTAAACGTATCTCCAACCCCCGTTTCCCTTTACTTCTCTTAATCCAAAAATCATTTAGACAAAATTTTGATTTCATTTACAACTAACACACAATCAACCATCCCCACTTTATTTACCACCCAAACAATAAGAAGATGGAAGGTTCCTTTGGAATCCAAACGTACACCCAGCAAATCGAGACACAACCTTTCTTCTCCCAAATATACGTCGAAAATATGTTTCTGTGCAGTTTGTTTCTGTGCCAAAAGTTTCATTCATTTGAAACAATAAATTGTGATGAATAAAGTTTGGACTTGCTCTGCCCACTTTGAGGCCATGGACCGTGTTTACAAATCAGTGTGTATTGAGCGATGATGTCGTGGTTCAATAAAGATCTGCTCGTCAGGTTGCTGCAGAGGCCACGAGCATCTCTGCGCACAGCATTTCTGATTAGTCATATTAGTGTCGGGACACTTTCAAAGACACTGGTTCCGGCCGGGTTTTAACTTTGAGATCGCGATGACCTCAGGATGTGGGCGTGTACTTCTATCCACGTCTGCGCAGACGTGGATGCAGAAACTGGCTGTGTTTGCGGTGCGGTTTAATCGGATTCAGAAGAAGATCTTTTACTATCAGCTTTGTGCTTCTGCTGCACCAGGTGCACCATGATTAACAGGAAACAATCAACAGGCTGAAGAAAACAACAACAATCTCATCTAAACAACACAATGAGAGGCTCTGATCAAACCTGCTCGTCACATCTGCCGCCTCGGTTACAGAGCGTGACCTCCTTCCTCTCACTTCGACCAAACACGTCACAGAAACAAGCTCGAAATCAGTGCAGATTCTTTTCATTTTAAATTACTTACTAGGACGTGACACATGAAATATGTATAAATAAACTGTAATTAATTATAATTACGTTAAAATAACAAATTCAGTTTTTCACATAAAGAAACAATTCTGCAGATTTTGGTTTATTGTTTTCGGACATTATTAAGAAAAGCAGCACGGGCAACATTTTACACTCTCCCCCCTCCCTCCTGCGTTTAAACACTCTAACGTGATTGTGATTAGAAGTTCACATATTTGTCAACGACGTGTGGGAACCCGCTGGGTCAGTGTCTGCCTTTACCTTTGTTATTCACCATTTTCCTTTAAATTGTCCTTGGAACTGAACATTGAGTCAGACTCTATGGAAACTTACCAATATGATATAATAGAACATATATTTATATATGAAATATATTTTAGAAAGTGTATAATGTGAAAAATGAGACACACAGGTGAGTTTCAGTTCATCAGAAGCGTTTTATTGGCATGTGTAAATTGTGATTTTGGGCTATACAAATAAAATTTGATTTGATTTGATTTGATTTGATGTTTCTGAGAACGGTCAGCAGCGTGCGGTCGGATGCTCGGCGCCTCACTTGGCCTCAGTTTAAGAGCTGGCATCTCCTGCGACCTCTTTGGTGACGATCACGACTTTCCGGTTGGAGGTGGAGGAAGATGGGCTGCAGGAAAACCAACAAACAAAAGTTTCATCAGCTGCCAACGCGCCACCGCGGCACCAGGAACCGTCGCCTTGGAACAAACCGGGGACTGAAAGTTTCATTTGTACCTGTGTGTTTATTTTTATTTATACATTTGTTCAATATTTCAGTGTTTCTGTTATAATTTGTTTCATTTTTCAAGAGGTTTTTCACAGTAAAAAAAAAAAAAAAAAAAAAAAAAGAGAGGGAAAGAAAAGAAAAAAAGGAAATGCCGAATTAGAGATGGGGCGTGAATAATTTGGAGAACCAGTTTTGAATTTTATTTGGAAGGTGTTGGACACTCACACAAACAGCTCTCCGTCCAGCAGCCTCCTGTACTCGGCGATCTCGATCTCCAGTCTGGTCTTTATGTCCAGCAGCATCTGGTACTCCTGGCCCTGCCGCTCCAGGTCAGCCCTCAGCTGGCTCAGATGCTCCTCCAGCGCCGACACCTGCCGCTGGTACCCGGCCAGCATGTTGGCGTAGCGGCTCTGCGTGTCAGTGAGGGTACCTTCCAGAGATGCTTTCTAATGGGGAGAACAAAACAAGACAATATGAGGAGGATTAGAGACTCACAGTCACAAAAATCAACCAGGATGTGACCTGATGAACCCACCATGCTGAGCTGCGCTTGGAGCTCTATCTCCAGGCCCTGCAGGGTGCGCTTGACCTCTGTGACCTCAGATCGAGTCGACTGAAGGCTCTCTGTGTTCATGGCAACCTGCTTATTGAGGTCATCCGACTATAGGAGCAGAAACAAACACAAAGACAAACGTTAGAATTCAGTCTGAGCTGGTAATAAATCAACATGTTTGCAGACGATGTTCCAGTGTTTATACATGTCCATTTTTTGCTGACTATGATTTTGAATGAAAAGATGCAAATAAATCAGTCTTAATCATGAAAAGTCACATCATTTTGACCTGAAAATTCGTATCTTGTATGTTTCTCGTGTAAGACGTAAGTGATCTTAAGGCCAGATTTTACTCATCATAGACTGTAATTCACAGCCACTAGATGGTGCCAGAAGACTCCTGACTGCATCGAAGTGAATTAAAAAAGCAGCGACTAAGACGAGACAGACCATCAGAAAATGCTCACACGAAGATGATATTAACAAAGCTTCTGGAGGTGGCTTTGATTTGACCTCATCATATATAAGTAACGAGGCTCCGGCTGTCCTGGTCTCACCTTGGCCTGGAACCAGGCCTCAACTTCTCTGCGGTTCTTGTTGGCAACGGACTCGTAGTGGTCTCTGATTGACGCCATGACGGTTGATAGGTCCTCTTGGGGGGCTGCATCCACTTCCACGTTCACCTGGCCTCCCATCTGGGACCTCAGAGCCAGCAGGTCCTGCAGGGTCCAGGAGAAAACTGGTCAAGATTTTGTTGCATGCTTGAAACCTGGGGCCAAATTCTGGGACATTCTTTAAACTACACATTGGATCAGATCATCATGGATTAACAACTAGTTTATTCACTTTAAAACCAGAACACTGATGTTACTTGATGCCTTATTGTGGATTCTTCTGGTGTTTTTTAGTCTTTGCATAAACCTCAACAAATCTTTCCAACAGTGAAGGTTGTAGAGTTTTAGCTTTGATAATAACAAATCTCCAAACATTGTTGGCTAATGGCTAACGGTTTTTGACGTCGGGTTCGGTGCCCACCACTTCATGGTTCTTCCTGAGCTGGATGAGTTCCTCCTTCAGTGCTTCGATCTGCATCTCCAGGTCAGATCTTCCCAGAGTCAGCTCGTCCAGGACTTTCCTCAGCCCCATGATGTCGGCCTCCACCGACTGACGCATGGCCAGCTCGTTCTCGTACCTGCGCACCAAACAATCCAAACAAGCACTCAAACAAGACGAGGACCTCTATTACACAAAAACTAGCTGATGGATTACTGTGAAACTTGGTAGGAGGGTGGTGACTATGCTAAGAATGAGCTGGTTAAATTGTGATGGACCGGATCCATGAACTTTAATGTAAGGGGACTGCTGGGCCTTGGTGATAATTATTATACTGGACACATCGGCGTGGACACGCCCTTCCAGCTGCCAGCAACCTAAAGACGCATATTTTTCTTTCTTTTAATAACAAAATATGATTTACTGCTACAAATAGCCATCAATTGCACGTCAGGCTGTGTCGCAGAGAAACCAGCTCATTGTGACTGCGGACATCTTTGCAGACTCACTTGTTCTTGAAGTCATCAGCAGCCAGCTTGCCGTTGTCGATGGCCAGGTAGAGAGCACCGTTTTTGCGGTTGGCATCGAGGATCTGAGACAGAAGAAGAAGAAATGCTCACTCTGGCTGGAGCTGCTGGTTTTTAAGGACTGCAGGGTTTGGTTGCTCAGATCGTTTTTTGGATTTATTGGTTTGCAGAGACAAAGATTCATGAGGCAGTTAGAAAACATGATCGAAGTCCAGCTCATGGTCTTCAGTTGTCATAGAGGTTTCTGCTACAGTTGCTTTAGGGTGTGGTAACACCTCTACTCATCCTGCAGGAAACAACCTATCACGTCTCTGGCAGTCTGGCTGCGGGGGGATTTTGCATGTCACTGAAATCATCTCAAAGCATTTTCACCTGAGTTCGTCTGTCCTGTGTGTACAGATGGAGAAGTTGGACTCACCTGGTCCTGCAGGCCTCCGATGACGGCCTGAAAGGCGGTGTAGTCGTGGCCCTCAGGTTTGGTCTTGCTATCCAGGAACTGCCTGATCTTCAGCTCCAGCTCGGCGTTGGCCACCTCCAGCTTGCGCACCTTCTCCAGATAGGTGGACAGGCGGTCGTTCAGGTTCTGCATGGTGGCCTTCTTGTTGTCGAGGGCGTCGGCCAGGTCGAAGCCGGCGCTGGCACCAGAGGCAGAAAACCCGACACCAGATGAGAAGCTCCTGGGAGTGCTGACGCTGGAGATGCGGATCCCTGAGCCTCCAGCACCGCCGAACATGCTGGGGGCCTTCATGGAGCCAAGGCGGTTTGAGCTGGAGGTAACGGAGCGAGAGTACAGGGACATGGTGCCGATGTCTGCCTGCTCTGGATGGAGAGGAGAGAATGAAGGAGGGTCGAGTTTCGCCTCCTTTTATGCCACCTGAAAGTGAGGGAGGGGTTCTGGGCCCCCTGCTGCACGCCTCAGGCAAAGAGACGCGAGCAGGCCAAGCAACATGATAACAGAATACACA
>KV751440.1:27622-49565 GCA_001698575.1 Mola mola
TCTTGCACAACCATATCCCGACCCTCTGTTTGCTCTGGGTGAGAATGTCTCTCAGGTGACGTCGTCGTCCCGTTTGTTCAGGTGGATCTCGACCTGCAGGTCCTCGTGTTTTTTTAATCTTCAGACTGTTACTAAAATCCTGAAGGTCGTCGACCGTCTTCAGTCCCGTCCCCCTCCCCAGATTCCTGCGTGCAGGTTGGGGCCCGTGCAGGCCTGCACACAGACACCCTGCTCCTCGCTTATTGTGCAAGCAAACAATGAAATCCTTTGCCTTTCAGCATGCGGTCAAAAAAGTCAGCCAGGAAGCACACAGGTCATTTACCCTGCGGCAAGTGTTTCACGCAAAGTTCAGAAGTAGCTGATTCTTGATTTACACACAAATCTTAAACAGGACACACACAGGTAGGCGGGGATGCAGGCAGACTCTCATGCAGCAGAACAAAAAAGTGATGAATGAGCTCTGCAGGATTTTATTGTTGCCTAATTGTCGCGTCCGGATGTGCAGGTGTGGCAGCTCCGTGTGAGACAATAAGCAGGACATACACAATGCACAGAGACATGTCAGAATATCAGCTTCAGCGGAGCTCATTTGACTGAATTTGACTCTACAGCTGACAAGGACAAAAGAGCTGAACAAACACACAGTGGTCAGGGCTGTGAGGGCGGGGCTTCACAGGGGAGGGACACAACACTGGAGTATCCTAACAGAGTGTGCACAGACTTTTGGCCACAATCGTTATCTGATATTACACATGAATGTGTTTTGCAGACGAACAGAACAGAATCGTCTGCGTATTGTTAACAGAAAACATAAAGAAAAACCATTTCACAGAACAAATAACTGCAGACAATATGAGCTGAACACGTATTTTGTTGTGCTGCAGAGACGTCTACTGAGGTTAACACAGCTGGGCGACAAAACCTTTTGTCACCATATGGTTTTTTTTCATATCACAATAGATTGTTTTTTTACATTCTAGCAATAAGTAATAGTAATAATAAATTAAATACATAAGAAATAACCACATATCTCGTCAGAATGTTTTTTTGGTAATCCCTAGTCGACAAATTCCAGGCGCAATAAACCAAAGTGATTTTAATTTTAATCAAAATAGTTTATCTTAATGTTAATGTAAAATCCAATCAAATTTTATTTGTATAGCCCGAAATTACAATTTACACATTAGCTCACTGGGCTTTGACAAACTGTACAGATGTGACATCCTCTGCCCTCAGACCCTCGAACCGGGTGAGGAAAAACTTAAAAAACCCTAAACAGGGAAAATAAGAAACCTCAGGAAGAACCACAGAGGAGGATCCTTCTTCCTGGGACGGACAGACGTGCAATAAATGTCACTTGTACAGAACACAACAACATGATATCAACAGTTCATTTAGAATGTATAAAATATCCGTGAGTCCCAGAGTCTCATGGATATCTCACAGAGTCCTGTCCTAATGTGGCCAGGAAGCAAAATGTAGCTCCAAAGTTCACAGAAACCGTAGTGAAAAATCTATATGAGATTTTAGTTTGGCCCTTGTCCCATCTGCTACCATGTAGGGGGAGGGGTTTCTAAGCTATTCTGCAGCCAGCCACCTGGGGGCTGTTTTGTCTTTTCATGCCATCCATGACTGCAGTGGTCAGTGTGAACAGAAGACACCAGACAGCCGGCTTTGTAGCACCACAGCAGACTTTTATTTGCCAGTTTTCATCGGTGAGTTTGGCCCCTGGTGGCGCTCACAAGGTCTTACTGACCTCCTCGGTGGAGGAGCTCACCACCCTCCCGTCCACGATCTCCTCCACGATGGGGATGATCTTCTGCGTGGGGGTTGACTTGACGCTGCAGGAGTCAAACAGCAGCTGATTCCATGGTGAATGTAAAAGACACATATTTACACTTTATTCACTGTATATTCTGTATGTGAGCAATCAGGACGCCTCTTCTGCTGTTCTCTGACCAGATCTGATCCAAAGAGTCTAAAACCTGTGACAATCGTCACAAACAGGGTTTTCAACAGCAGCGCTGGTGCTAGGAAACACTAGAAGGTAACGCCTCCTCCGACAGTCCAGTCCAGTACAACCAGAGCAAGAAAACCTACAAGAGAAGCTGACATGTGGCAGCCAATCAGCACAGAGCAGGGCGGAGCACCGGGTAGGTCCCATGGAGAGTGTGCCATGCTAAATGAGCTATATTAGCTTATCTGCCTAACATCTTTGTTACCATATGACATCTCCATAGGAACACATCGTCGTGCACGTTGCGTTTTACTGCCGTCCAGGAGGTGTCGCCCGCCGTCTGCTGGATTGCTCGAGAATGTAGCATTCGTGACCTTTTGGTGATTGGCTGGTTGGCTGGTTTGGTCGTTGGTGAGATTACACAAAACAACCTTGATTGGTTTCAGGGAAGTTTTCATCAAAGGTGTGTCCGAACCTACAGCTGATTGGATTTTGGTGGCCAAAGGTAAAAGCGGAAAGTCATTTAAAGGTTGAAAATTACTCCTGAAGACACTGACACGGAGAGGTCCAACTGGTGTCATTTTGTAACTAATCCCAGGGTCCATTACCAAGCTTGAAACAGCTGACTCTGAGGTTCATGTGTCACCATCAGGTGGCGCCAACATGAGCACTTTTTCACACCCAGTGACCTTGGCCATACTTAGGAATGCTTCAAACAAACACTGCTACCACAGCGGAGTCCGGGTAGTCGCTACGGGGAACCATCGAAGAACGCCCAAAACGCCGACATATGAGCTGGGGAGGATCTGTTGTCGGGGATTCAGCTGTGTTGGTGGAGGTTTGTGCCCACAAACGGAAGCGTTCGGTGTCCTGTGATCAGCTTTCTGTGTAGCCAAACCCAGAGAATGTGGATTTTAGGGGGAATTAGAACAAGAAGCAAACATCCGGAACGTGTTCGGACTCGTCAGGACATTTCTGACGCCCCGGCCTGCAGGTGCAGCCTCACCTGGTCTCCGGCTCCCCATCGAGCAGCCGTCTGTGCTCGACCATCTCCAGCTCCAGCCTGCTCTTGATGTCCAGCTGCTCCTCCAGCGCCGTCTGCAGGGAGTACTGCTTTCTGCGGGAGAGGCGGCGTTAACAGCCTCACGCTGGCCGCGGGACGACGCCCGCCGTGCTGAGCTGGGCCAGGAGCTCGAACTCCAGGCCCTGCAGGCCGCGCTGGAGCTTGGTGACCTCACATCTGCTGGTGTGTTGAGGGCCACTATCGCTCATCCTGATTTCCACACAAAACACCAAGAAAAAGCTTTGATTCGGGCCACGTGCTGCGTGGAAATGTAGCACAGCTGATGTCAATAGTTGATCAACTTAGCGGGACATAAACGGGGGACTCAAGGCTCATAAATAACCGGACATCATCGGCGGCAATTTTTACACTAAGTCCATTTAAAGTATGAAACACTGATGGGACAAAGGTCTTCATTCCTGATCGTATCTAAATACACTGTTTGTAACTACTAAAGGACAGATGTCAGCGCCATCATGAGGCTGGTGGAGAACTTCAGTCCAGGTTTGACAAACAGGGAAATTCTTCATCAGCATCACATCATCATCAGTATCAGGACTCAGAGCAGAAACTGTCCGAGGACCTGCCTGTGTTGTTGATTTCCACATCTCGTAAAGTTACGATTTTATTCTCGTAAAATGACAACTTTTTTTTCTCGTAATATTACAAATATATTTTTGTAAACTGAAGATGTTTTTCTTGTGGAATTATGACTTTCTGACAAGATTTACGAAATTATTCTCATAATGTGAACAGAAAATATCTTTCAGGTTCCAGCTTCATGGTTCTAAAAAAACAATTTTGGAATTCATTGGTATTTATATTACGTTATTCATCCTCAAAAAATGTGCAACATTTGTGTGTTTTTTATGCATTTTCAACTGATATTCTGTCTGTTGCCACAATCAGCAAACAATGATAAAAATTTGAGTTGGCTAATTTCTTTGTAAGGAGGCAAACTTACAAATTTTTATCAGGGGATCAAATAATGATCCCCCCCCCCGCTGTATCTCAGCCGCGGTGTTAATGAACTGTGACACACGGAATCCGTCCATTAGCCGGACGTCCACCTGATGGCCCCGCCAGCGTCGCTTCCCATCGGAAGGGTCACTGAAGGCTCCATGAGGTCTTTCTGAGGTTCCCTGCCTGAGCCAGAGCAAACAGAGCGGACAGTAAACGCTGAGCGGCCGATTGTCACGTCAGCCGCTGAAAGAAGCAGCGATGAGACGCCACGCGGAAACATGGGGGGCTTATGGACGCCAGCCACACGTGCCGGAAGGGACGGAAGAGCAGATTAAAGCGAAACGGGCTGAGAGACTCTGCAGCAAGTCCATGTGATGGCGATGAAATATAAAGAATAAGAAACATTTGTGGTCCCCCTCCCTTCCCTGTTTCTGCTCCGTAGCTCCGCCCCTCCCTGGCATTTTGACATGTTTCTCTTCCGTGGTTTTGGCTCATTGGTGTGTCTGTGGTTGCTGATAATGCTGGAATCTTCTCAAGGGTTATTATGGGATTTTTCTACAGTACCTCAGCTTCAGGGAATTATTTCTCATTATTGTATTCCTAAATAATATTTCATTTAATTTAGTATCTCGGGAACACGTTACTGTAGTTCCATCCTTCTGTTACTCGTTACCCTCCAGCACTGTCAGTTAGCTTCCGTTAGCATCATTTAGCATTGACTTCAGCTACATGTAAAACATCTGTCCAGCCATGTTCACTGGCTCCTGACCATGTGTGTGAGTTAGCATCAGTTAGCCTTATTTAGCATCTGCTCAACAGATTAACCCTGAAGCAATTTCTCCGTAAAACAAAATGATTTTGTACAGCGATCAGTCAGGCCCCGCCCCCGAACACACGTGCATCCTTCGAATTGCAATCTACGACTGGATTTACACATTAGATAAAGAAAACAGCGGCTGCTGTCACTGCTCCGTGAGTTCGCTCCATGATGCATTCAGGTGCAACTAAAAAGAAAACACAACTTTTTCAGGTAGAATGTTGCGACAAATGAAACTACACACACACCCTGAGCGAGCACGGAACCTGTTCCGGCCTCCACCCAACATCCTGAACCTGTTTGGCCCACGCCTGAGGCACAACCTTTACATAACACATGTAAGGTGAGAGGGCGGGGCTTATCGGGCTCCGGCGTTTGTCGGCAGAGCGACGATACGGGACACGAACGCTTTCGCAGCAGCCGGCTGGTGTTGCCTGCAGCTCTGTGTGAACTACAGGAAGCATCTTCCTGATGATGAGCAGATGTTAAAACAGAGGAAGAAAGTTCCACTTAATTTCAGATGTTATGCTCAGATGTGTGCGGTTTTTTTTTTTTAAATTCTCAAACTAGCTTCTTCGGGGTTGTGAGTCCTGCCGAGGCGCAGCTTCCGAGCACGATTTCTCCGCTGTTCTCAGACCCTTCGGATTTCTGCTCATCGTTTCAGGTTTTTACACTCGAGAAGAGATCAGAATAAATCATAAACCTGACAATAAGCTGCGTCCTGCGGCCTGAATTCCTCCTGCCCGGCCTCAGGGGGTTCTGCAGCCGTAAACCTTTGCCGCTGTCACGCGGCTCCGCCTGCCGTGAGCTGACCTGGGGTCATTACTCACCTCACTAATGGAACGCACGACAAGAATCTGTAACCTGCGACATAAACGTGGACGAAGCTCGCACGCTACGGCTAGCAGAACAGAGCTAAGCTAGCTGTCTTTCTTTGTCACATGACGTCCTGTTCATTGAGGATTAGATCTTTAACACTTATAAAGTCAATGTGAACCAAACTGCACATATTTGCAGCAGGAGAAGAAGGCGGAGCTTCGTGCTCGGGCAGGACTCCATCTCTGCTGGCGACATCAGCATCTTTCATATGTGGACAGTGAGGAACATTACGGTCCGTCCGCTCCTTTTTCAACATTTGAATTTCCTGCGACCGGTCTATTCACTGTTGTACTGTAGGGGGCGCTGTGAAATGCGTGCAGCCACAGAGGCGAGGGAGGGTGACGGCGGGAAAACTGCCGTTTCCTGATTCCTTTCCGAAAACTGAGGCTGTCTGCTTTCTGCAGACGTATTCACTGCTCGTCTGGGCCCGTCTGCCAGCCTGAGCTGTCCCGTCTGAACCAGATTTCACAGCTTCATCTGCAGAGGTGGGACCAGGTCTCTTTTCTCCCGTCTCCGGTCGACACCAGTTAGTGTCGTAGTAAGAGTCCGATCCTAACGAGCCATAACGCTCTTCTTCCCACATGTCCCACAAAACAGATTCATATGTTACAGTACGATGTTCTTTCTAGATTAATAAAGGACCCGATTAGGGAGAAGAGCTGCATGAACCTTTTTCTGTAACATCCCCGCAGAAGATCGGACTGGTCTAAAATCTCACAGCACAGCCCAAGAAGAGCCTGCTGTCCTTCACGTGCCTCAGAGTTCAAATGTCTGTGACACTTGGTGACACCAGAGCACTGTCTCTTCTTCGAGGGTTTCTTCTGCAACCTGACTGGACGCTGACCTGGATCAGACGATGGTGGGAA
The DNA here is from genome assembly GCA_001698575.1 of Mola mola. Classification (NCBI taxonomy): domain Eukaryota; kingdom Metazoa; phylum Chordata; class Actinopteri; order Tetraodontiformes; family Molidae; genus Mola; species Mola mola. Next base: position 34,168 of record KV751440.1, read on the forward strand.
ATGAGGAGCCGTAATATTCTTCGGTTATTTTCGTTGCACTTCACAAATGATAACGGTTTGTAATCTGAGCAGTTTCAGGGGCCTGAGTGCTGTCGAGCTGCAGGCCCTTCAGGGTTCCGCCCAGTCTGAAGTCATCCAATTCATGACTCCAGCTGGACTCCAGTCGCAGTCACGTGACTGCAGTCCACAGCTCATCTGCAGGTTGCGTCATTAAAGGAGTTTGCTGTCGACGCGTTGATCCTCGCGGCTCTGACGAGGTGATGACGGCTGAGTGACACCCCGCTGGAGGAACCTGATCACCAACGTGCAGAAACCGGTCTGCTGTGTGCTTGACATACACAGGTCTTCGGCTGTGCCTTCGCCTGGCGTTCACCGCCGTGTGCGGTCAGTGTGGTAAACTGTCATTACCATCGTTACAACTGGGCGGGAACAGCGTGGCATCGTCTGCGAGCTGCTGCATCCTGTCGGCCTCATTAGAAGAAGACCGAGATCCCCGTTCACAGGAAATCACTTTTGAATCCACAAGGACCGTTGAGCCGTTCGGGTTGGCTGAGTGAGCCGACGTAGGAACCGAACCTTCGCGGCTACATTCAGGAAACATTCGATGAAACCAAAGCGACGATACAAATGAACAAACATCAGATGACAGAAAACAGAAAATTTGACGTCATCTGAACAAATATCACTGCTTGTCGTTGATGTGATCTGCAGGCTGAGTGCACGTCCGTCGCGTAGTGAGGACTCAGCTAATGAGGACAAAACATGAGCCAGTGAAAAAAAGACCTGGACTGAGCGTGTGAGGAAAACTTCACGCGTTGTCCTGCCGGTTCCAGCAGGCCTCTGGGAGAACACAGGTTGACACGTGCATCAACACACTCTGGGTGAACAATGTGCACAGAGCGACACGGTTAAACATTCTCTTCGTGTGTTTGCAGATGTGTTAGCAGAGCAGCAGTTAACCCTAACGCTGAATCTAGACACACCTATTACACCTGCAGCTGATTATATCTGATCACATTACGATTGGCCACCAGGTGGCGTTTCACCGCGAGTCCAGCCGGCATCAGACATAGGGTGTCGGGATGCATCCGGGAACACGTTCAGAGGTGGTCTGGGCCACATGAGGCCACGTCATGAGGGCTGGGACAGTCCAAGCCGATGTCAAGACCTCACCACGACAGAGCCGGTTATGTCGCCTGGCACACGAGGACACTGCAGACTAGCGAGGACCCACGTTCTGCAGACGTTCTGCACGACAGTTGAAGACAGAAAACACATCTGTGTACAAACAGTGTTTGTTTATGCACTCGGATGAAACCGTCGCCGGTGTGGTCAGCACTCTGTTGTGGTCCCTGCGGTGGTATTTTCTTGTCTGAACGCCTGCGACAGACTGCAGGTGGAGAGCGTTCTAAAGGGCTCCTAAAAGGGCTCCTAAAACCTCTGCAGAGTGTGGAGAACATCTCAGCGGGACACAGGAAGGAGGACATGCTATTCCCCGTCCTTTACGTCCAGCCTGTTTGACCTCTGCATGTGTAAAGAGGGAGATGCCGCCGCTGAGGAGGCTCGTAAGTCATCGAGCCGTGATTGGCTGATCCACTGGGACATGTTTAGCAGACTGAAGAGGGCGGAGCCTGCAGCCTGGTCGGTCAGAAGGAAAACTGAAGGTAAAATCTGGTTGTAATGAAAAAAAGGTCTCACTGGATCAAAATCTGGATTTTATTCTGCAATTTTACTCAGATCTGACCTCTCTGCTCAGGCCTCCTCCCAACCTGACCCCTGACCCCTGACCCCTGAGCCATGTCAACCATTTACTACGTGACACCTCAGGGCCCTTGCGGCTCAGATCTCTGGACTTCCACAATCTCCCTGCAATTTTCACACAGTCAGCCCGCCTCCCTGGTTTCCTGTAGGAGGAGCTACACGTGGCCACTCTGCACCAGCTACTGGGGGCTAGCTAGCTAGCTAAAGAAACGAATGATTGGCTTTCCATGGTCAAATTGGATAAGCCCCTCCTTCGATACGGCTAAGAAACTGCATTTATTCCACGCAGCATAATTGCTAAAGGAGGCGGAGCAATAACTAAACTTGTGACAAACTGAGAGAGCGAGAAGCCATCTTTAATCGCTAGGCTAAACTAGCTAGCAGAACTGGACAAAGTGTAAGTCAGCTGTTGTACCTGTCTGGGACGCTCTGCTGTCCCCCAGTGGTCCCACTGAGACGGACACTCTGTTACCTGAACTGCCTCAGCCTGTTAGTGTGTCCACCAACCAATCAGCTCCACCGGCTCTGCAGGACGAGTCTCCCTCATGGTGCTTACTGCCCCCTATAGGCCATCTGTGGATGACACACAGTCAACTACTTTTACTTTTTACCTTCAGTATTAAATAAAAACAGCTGCACCCTGTTTCCAAAAAAAGTTGGGACGCTGTGTAAAAGTAAATAAAAGCAGGATGTGATGTGTTGCAAAGCTCCGAAGGCCCATATTTAATTGTTTTCCAATCATATCCTCATTTAGAATTTAACGCCAGCAACACGTTTCACTAAAAGGCATGTTGTAGTTTTCACTTCATTTGTTGAAAAACTTCCTTTGCAGATTGTGATTGACAATAGAAAAGTTAAAGCAACTTATAAATCAGGATTTCTGACTGTACAATACAATCCTGAGTTGTATATAAAGTGATCAAATTAATGCGACTACCATAGTTTAAACATTGGTATCTATATTGATGCTGTTTTTTGTCTTCTCCCATCTGTGCATATATGATATAAAACTCGTAGGAATCCGAAAATAAGTCCTGACTAATGAGGAAACACCCCTTCAAACATTCACGCTGGCAGTCTTTTTCTGTCCTGGCGGTAAGAAGGGAAACGTTCAGAGGATGAGTTGGAACAATAAGTGCAGAGATTCAATGCTCCAGTGTCACAGACTTTAAAAGTGATAGGATGTAACCAACATATAAATACCACTTCAACCAATCAGTGCAGAAATCATGAAGGTCCAATAGCAGAGAGGACGGAGCAGACGGTCCAATCCAGGAGGCTCCTGTTGATACGTTTGGATTCTGCTGCCGCCTGCTGGTCAAATACTTTCACTACAGCTCACTAAAACCAGCGTCTTTGGTTTATTTTATTCAAACCTGGATTTTCTCACCTCAAATCTTTTGAAAATGACTCAAAGTAAAACAAATATCTCCACACGTATCATTTACTCAAGTAGTGTGTGTGTGTGTGCGTTAGTGTCTGTACTCGTCCCGTTACTGTCGTCTCCTCTTCAGAGGGAAAACATCATCGCCTACTTTAAGGATCTGGTAACTTCAGGTACTTTATAATTTACACACAAGTATCTGAAGATTTTCACACATTTTAAAGATTTATTGTAATTTTATATTAGTCAAAGCGGTTTTTCATTCCAAAGATTTGATGTTTCAGTAGGAAAGATGTGAGTTTTGGCTGTTTTCCTCTGAATGACTTGACTGTGGAACAGGACTTGACCCTGAAGGGGGTCGTCTGGGTCCAGGTGCCCTCTGTAGATGCTGTAGTCGTGTTTAATGTGGACTGCGAAGCGCCTTACAGGACAAAATCTTTATTTTTAAATCATCCTCTATTGTGTAAAAATCCTTTAAAAACTCCGGGATCACCACCAAAATCTGACAGATTGTTCCGGGGAACGTTTCCACCTCTCCTGAAAATTTCAAACAAATCTGTAACTTTTGAGGTATCCTGTGCACAAACAGATAAATGAACAGAGAAACACGGGCATAAACACAAGCTCCTCTGTCGGCTGATTACAAAAACGGCTGTTTTATATAAAGTTTTCTGTGATCAATCATGTACCGATGTGATCTGTGATGTCACATAAAGTCACCAAAGAAGAGTTTTTAACTCATGCAGTACCGCCTTTGACCACTGTGCGGGCTCAAGTGCAGAGTGGCGCTGTTTTGGCCCAGAGGGGCAGAAGAAGAGGGCACACTATATTTACTGTATTTGTACCTTTGCTGTGAATTATTTCATCACTGCACGTGCTATTAATGAAAATGTCTTAATGCATTTTAAAATGTATTATATGAGCTTACACACTAAATCTGAGAGGTTCATCATCAAAAATAATCTCACACACAAACTCAAAAGATTCACTTGAATAGGACTTGTATGATTTAACCGTTTTATTTTCAGATCCAAATGCAAACAGAGATGTTAATGAAGAGAAACACGAGCAGGTGTATAAAATAGGAAAAAAAAAGCTGACGTGTGCAGAATAAAGGGAAACACATTGAAAGTGTACACAGTGAGGGCTGAATACTGAATGTTAACACATGAAATCAGTGAGAGTTACAGGCTGAAGCCACATGATTTAAAACATAAAACTGAGCTGAGAGTCTTTAGGATTGAACCAGCCACAGTGAATCATCTCTCCAACTATCTGCAGGTCTTCTCTCACCACATCCATCAATCTCCTCTTTGCCTCCTGCCTGGTAGCTCCATCTTCAGCATCCTTCTACCAACATATCCTCCGTCCCTCCTCTGCACATGTCCAAACCATCTCAATGTGGCCTCTCTAACTGCGTCTCCAAAACGTCCGACCTGCTCCTTCCTCATCCCGTCCGTCCTCGTCGCTCCCAAAGAGAATCTCAGCATCTTTAACTCTGCCTCCTGTCTTTTGGTCACTTCCACCGTCTCCAAACCAAACGACCCTGCTGGTCTCACTACCCTCTTGTAAACCTTCCTTTCACTTTCGTCACAGATCTCTGCTGACACTTTTCTCCACCCGTTCGCTTCTTCGCCTCTTTACCAAACTCCCCGTCGCTCTGAACAGTTGACCCCGAGAACTTAAACTCATGGAGCTTTTCCACCTCTCCTCCCTGTAACCTCACTGTTCCACCATCAGCTTTATCCCTCTGTAGCTGCTACAACTCTGCACATCATCCTTGTTCTTAATTTAAAATGACAGCATATAGTCCAGATTTTATTAAAGATTAGAAAATTCATTATGTCATATTTGTGTTTCATCTTATTGTCAGTTGATTCTGTTTGACACTGAAACAGGAGAGATTTTTCTACATGAAGTGCTTTTACTTTAATACCTTATGAAATACTTGTTAACAGTACTTTAACTAATATTAGGTTTTGCGTTACATAGTATTAAGAAAATAATCAAGCTATAGGGATATTTGTCATGACTTCATTCAAAAGAAGACATTTGTCTAAATCAAACATGTTTTAGTTGCTTTACTCGTGGATGGGTAGCAGGTCCCTCAAATAATGATGTCGCTGCGTTCCTCCTCAGGTACCCAGTTAGGGATTCACGACGTCATCGCGGCCATCAGGATCCGCACTCGTGACGCCGGAACCTGAGTTCAGCCATTGCCGGAGGATAGTTGAGCTGGCTGCATGGGAGGAAATTCTCAGGGTTTATTTTAATACAGCAGTATTTTTTTGTCTCACATTCTTGTCGCGAACGTTTTCTCACCTGCGTCCTGTTGTCGTTCTCTGTTCCGACCTTTCTCCCTCCCCGCTGCTGAGATCGACAGCGCCGCCATCTTACAAACGCTGATTCTCTCCTTGCTCGCTCCGCCTCTGCTGCCGGTGCTCCTGATCGGCCCCTCGCTGCTGCTGATGACCCTCCCCCCTGTGCCAGCGGTCCTCCCTGACTGAGGGGAGCCGCTGATCCTTCCTCCAGATTGGCTGCTACTTTTATTGCCGAGCTCAGACCCGCTTCCTGTGCTGCTTTTGCCATTTCCACCGGTTGTTGTTGTTGATGAACTGCTGAGCCCCTGGACACTACCCAGGCTGACACTCATTCTCCCTCCAGTGCTCAGGGCTCTTTGGCCGCTGATGGTACCACTTCCACCTGATCGCCCTGCACTGCTCTTATGTGAGCTAGCTGGGCTGTAAACAGGTTTCCATTCACTGCTGCCAGTGCTAGTGGACCTCCCAGAGGTGCTAGCCCTGCTGAGCCTACTACTATTGGCTGAGCTACTTAACCTACCACCACTACCTTGGCTGCTACTGCGCCTGACAACGCTACGTGAGCTGAGGCTCCCACTACTACCAACACGAATTAGTCTTGGTCCAATGGTTGTGTGGCTACTTGGCAGAGCGTCCACTGGGTGATGGCTGGAGCTCACACTGATGCTTTCTGCACTGCTGCTCAAACGTCCAGCAATCCCACCATAAACTCTCCACTCCCTGCTCTCACCGCTGCCAAACCGCCCTGCTCCCAGTGATCCTGCTGGGCTTGTTGCAAGGGTCCCAGTTACTGATGAGATGTCCTCCTTGTCTGCATTGGGTAAGCTTTTGCTGCTAGCCCACCTGCTAATGCGTCCTGTACTTCCACCATAAACTCTCCACTCACCACTACCTGCACTACTAGACCTTCTTGTTCCCAGTGATCCAGGTGGACTTGTTGTTATTTTCCCGGGCAATGATTGTATTTGTTCTTCGTCTGCATTGATTGAACTGTTGCCGTTAGCACAACTGCCTACATGTTCAGTTCTTCCACTATCCACTGGCGACTCTTCGCTCCCTCCTGCGCTCAACCTCTCTGTCCCTGGTGGCTTTGTTTCCTGTTGAACGGCCTTTAGCAGACTTTCTCGCCTCTCTGTATTGGTTAAGCTTTCACTCGCAGCCTGGCTGCTGTTATATTTAAGATTGACCCAGTGAGAAGTCGATTCATCACCCCATACATTACCAACCCTGCTTTTTTCTGGCAAGTCTGTTGCAGGTATCATGGCCCCAAGATTTTCCTCAGTGCTTGTCCTGGGTAAGTTTCTCTTGCACCCGAGACTTCCGCCGTAAACAATCCACTCTCCACTTCTACTGCCAAATCTTCCACTTTCATGAGGGCTTTCTGCACTGTTTGGATGCACTGTAGGGCTTTCTTCATTGGTTAAGCTACTCTTGGACCCCCCTGTTTTTTGCTGGCTTGTCGCAGGGAGCATCCCCTCTGGCAGGTACTCTTTACTCCCCGTGTCATGTAAACTCCTACTTTTAAGTCCAAAGTCACTTGAATAAACCATACAGTCCCCGCTGTCCCCTTGGAATCTCTGCTGTGCCCATGCTGCAGTTACAGCGTCTGCATCGCCACTGACTGTATCTAATGAACTAACAGCTGCGCCACCAGCCATTCCAACGTTGCTGGTAGCCGTAGTTCCTGAATTATTGGCAGCAGCACTAAAAGTAGTTCCTGTGCCTGCCTCAGTTTGACTAAGTAGTTCCTTATCTCGGTCTTCACCATTTGGACTCCTGGCATCCTTCAGTGCACTCAAACGAGTGTCTGAGACGTTTGGGCTAAGAAGCAACTCAGGACTTCTCGCATGTTCTTCTAAACGAACTGGGCACGATATTTGATCGGTCAATGACAACTCTGTATCAACTGGGCTCAGAGCTATTTCTTGACTCAGGCATGAATTTGGCTTTGCATGAGCACCCCCTAGACTCTGAAACTCTTCAGCGCTGGAAGGACTCAAAGCCATCTCATTAGCATCCTGTAAACTGTTTTGTGCCTTCCCTTTTTTCACTTCCAATTCCCTTTTCTTCACATTCTCTGGTGTTGGAGTGTCACTCAAGTTATGCGTGTTGCCATGGCTCTCTGGGCTTCTGGATGACACAGATGCAAAGCTGGACCCTTTATTTGCAGTTTCCATGACTGTCTTTTGTTCAGTTTTTGATGCATCGCACAATGTGGAACTCTGATCTAGCCTGAGGACGGTTAAAGTTCTTTCTTCTTCTCCTTTACTTTCCTGTTTGATTTTTGTGTCCTTCTCATCAGTTAGGGACAAGTCACCAGAGACTTTACCCCGGGCATCCTCCGATGTAAGAATGTGAGACCCAGAGACACAGGACACTGCAACGATACCTCTCTGTGCATCTGCAACACTTTCTGCTGGAATCTTCAAACTTAAAGGGACAACTTCTGTAGAATTCTGGTTCTTAGCCTGGGTTGAGCTCTCGGTGCAATTGGTTTTAGTGGACACCACAGTTTCTGCCTCAGTCTGTAGCTCTGCAGCAGTTTGTTTGCTGGGATCAACTATTGGCATATGTGCTAACAATTGTGGTCCATGCTCTTCTTCTGGTTCTACACAAGGAATGCTTTCGATGATCACCATTTGATTGTTCGTTTCATTTTTATTAATTTGCAAAACACCCTCTGAGGTGCTTTGTCTCAGGGTAGCAGTTCCTGGTTGAACAGCAGCCCGCCTCACAGAGAGCGTTTCAGGAGCGAACTGAATGATTCCTTGTGCAGTGTTACAGATACTGGATGAAGCGGTTGCGATGCCAGATCCATCGTCTGTGACTTTGTTTTGTTTACTATTTGATGCAGGAGAAAATGCAGAACTCTGATCTAATTCAAGTGATGTAAAATTTCCTTGTTCATCGCCTTTATTTTCTTGGCTTTCTGTGTCTTCTGTGTCACCCAGTGTCAAGTCACCAGAGACCTTAACTTGAGCCTCCTCAGAAGTAAGAATGGGAGATCCAGAGACACAGGTTGCTGTAGCAGGTACATCCTCTCCTTCCAAAACAGATTCTTCTTGTATCGCCAAACTCAGAGACACAACTTGTACAGGTTTTTGCTTCTCACAGTGGATGGTCGCCTCAGTGCAATCAATTTGAATGGACACGGTAGTTTCTGTCTCGTTGCTCACCACTGCAGCCACATGTTTGCTGGGATCAGATATTGCCATTTGGGTTACAAAAAGTGGTCCTTGCTTTTTTTCTAGATCTGCACTAAGAGAAGTTTTGGAGATCACTCTTGAAATGTTTGTTTCATTAGCTTGCAAAACCGCTTCTGTGGTAGCCTTTTGTGAGCTAAACATCATATCATGAGCCAACGTGGTGATTTCCTTTGAACTGTTACTCTCAACATTTCCCTTGGCCTCAGAGCTACCGAATAAACTTGGTTCAATATTCAACTCTCTGCTTGCATCTTCTTTGACTTTGCTTTTTTCACCATTGGATGCATCCGACAATGGTGAACTGCCAAATCTGAAGCCGAGCAAAGTACCTTCTTCTTCTGCTACCTTTTCCTCTTCCTTCTTTTCCTGCTTTCCTGTGTCCTTCTCATCACTGAGGGTCAGACTACCAGAGACCCTACCCAGAGCCTCCTCAGACATAGCAATGTGAGGTCCAGCAGCTTCTTCTGCATCTCCAACAGTTGCTGCTGGCATCCTCAAAGTCAAAGGCACATCCTGTGCAGGATTCTGGTTCTTGGTCTGGCTTGAACCCTTAGTGCAATTCATATGAGCGGACTGCACAAAGTCAGCCTCTGTTTGTACCTCCGCTGCATGTGTTATGATTTGTGTTTGTTGCTTTCCTTCAGAATCTGCTCTGGATTCGGTGATCATTTTTTGAAAGTTTGTTTCTGTTTTGTTAGCAGGCAGTCCACTTTTTGGTGTAGTCTGTTTGGAAGTAGAAGCTTCTGGTTTGGCCTGAGTAACAGCAGTCCTGACAGACTCCGCGTCAACAACTAATGTGGTGATTAATTGTTCAGTTTCGGTCTCTGGTTTAGAATCTTTGAAAACTTCTTTGTCCAAACTTTGGTTAGTCGGTGAATTCTGCAACATAATGTCTTTAGTGTTGATTCCCAAAGGGCTGCTCTCCCTTTTCATTGTTGTACTGATGGTCATGTACTCATCTCTGGTTCTCTCAAAAGATGTTCCTGTTCTCTGATCTTGTGGGTCGGTCAGATTTGGTAAGTTAATTAACGAGTTCATTGGGTGTTTTGACCGGACTGTGGCCACTAGTTCTGATAGTGGGGCAACTATGGGTGTTTGTTCGACGGTACACATGTTGCCTTTAGAGACCGAGTCAACCTCTGTCACCTGCAGACATGCTCCCTGAACACTGACTGGATTGTTCACTCTGATGTTTGTCATGCTGGCAGGGGGTTTGGTTGTAATGCTGCAAGATGTGATGTTTGACTGATGATTTGAGACCCTGTGAACAGCAAGATGAATGGCAAGAATGAAGCCGAAATTATTGTTGAAGACAAGCAATGCAAACGCAGCCACGGATTATTGGATTTGTGATACCTCAATTTTTCCTTATTATATCATTGCTGTCCAATAAAAAAACACATCTCCAATTTTGAGGATTTTGACTTTCTACGATGTCACAATGTCCACATTCCCTTAGCTCCCTCGCAGCGGTAAGATTTATAGCGAGTTTATAAGAAGACACTGTCAGTCTTCACGCTCCTGGGAAAAGATGTGATACATGTTTTTCATCGGACAGCGATGATGTGATCTTATAAATTTCAGTTAGTTTTCAGTTCCTTTCCAGAAAAGTTATTTTTTCAGCTTCTACGTGACTTGTAAACGTCGTTAAAGGCTGAATAATTATGATAAAGCATCACGTCATACCACCGCGGGCTCGTTTCATCCAGCAACTTCCTGTAGTCGTGAATCTCAGCCTCCAGCCTGGTCTTGGTGTCCAGCAGGGTCTGATGGTCTGCAGCCTGCTGAGCTACAGCCTGCAGTGCTGAATCCAGGTCTGTGCACAGACTGTCAGCCCTCTGCCGCAGGACCACCACCTGCTGGACGACGGATCTGTTCTGCTCCAGACCCGAGGCCTCCAACGTCGCGTTCTACAGGCAGAAAGACAGACGGCCATGATGGCGTTGCTGAAGAGATGAGTTGAGCCATTTTTTGAATCAGATCCTTCGGCTGACTCTCTAAAGAGAACAGCTCCTTGCTCAATAGGTGCTGTTTGTTTAGTGACGGATTCATCTCACCAGTTTCTGCAGTTCAGTCAGCTCCGTTTCCAAATTGACAACTCTTCTCCTCAGTTCCTGAAGCTCAGTGTGGATGACCTGTGACCCCTCTGGATTGTTAAAGGTCACCCCGGGAGAGCTCAACATGGACACCTGAATACAGCGCACCTGCTCAGATGGTGTGTGCAAACATTACAAATCCACAGAAGATTTAAAACCCCCCTCTGAAGGTGGTTGCCCACCTGTCTGTTGAGCTGACATTCCTTCTGGTTCTTGTCAGGCTGAGTCTCAGTTGTCCGTCTCAGGTTCTCCAACTGCCACATCAGGTCTAATGATTCAGTAGGCTGAATCTCCACTCTGATGCCACAGGACAAGTGGACCAGGAGAGCCTGTATGTCCTGGAATGTAATCAACAGTCATGAGATACATAAAAAATGTCTTGTTCTAACCGCTCCAGATGAGTTTTTTCTTGTTTTACTTGTTGATGTTGCATCTGCAGCTCCATCAGTTGTTGTGTTTGACTGTTCAGCTGATTTTGGAGTTCTGGCAGTCTATTGGCGCATAGTTCCTCCTCCAGGAGACACATTTTACTGAGCTCTTTCTCCACAGCGGCCCGACGCCCACTCTCCAATTCAAACCTGTGTGCACAGCAGGGGATGATGGGACATGTCTACCTGTGCTCTGTATATTTGTGAGTCCTGCAGTGTGTTGAAGATGTACCTCGTGCGAAGGTTGGAGATGGTGAACTCCGCGTTGAGCAGCTGCAGCTTCATATGAGCTTTGTCTGAGAGACTTTCACTGATCTGTTCAGAGGGAAGGAAACATGGGACAGATTTATTAGCACCGACAGCTACCAACAGCTGGCCTTTGACACCGGTGACCTGTGACCTCACTTAGACTTTATACTTTTGAAATGGAATGACTTTGTTTGCACTTCAGCTAAAACTCAACGTGCAGCACGATTTGACAGTCCTTCTCTTGACTTGGTACTTGTTGGATGGGATTTGGGGTCTGACTCGGAGGTTGTTGAGCTTGACGCAGGAAATTAGTTCACAATGAAAGGACCTGCATTTATATAGCCAGAGTTCTGACTCCTTAAAACACCTACGTTGTTCGTCTCAATCATCTGTTCACATACACATTCACACATTGGTTGCTGAGATTATCACCAGCAGGTTGTTTGGAGCACTAAACATTCCCACCTATTTACACACTGAGGCTCTGCCTTTAGGGGCGATTCACGATTTGTCTTTTTCTTAGATAGTGACTTTGCACTAGTTTGTCGGGACTTTAAGCCTTTTGATTATGACAACAACTTAGCTGAGGACTATGTTTTTTTTTATCTTGAACTTACACCTGGTACCTTTGGTCTTGATTTGGCACTTGCTGCTCTTCACCACGTCTTTATTGGTGTTAACGTGGTACTTGTTGGTCTTGGTTGATGTGACTTGGAACTTTTGGTTTGGTTGAATGGGGTAATGACTGGAGTTGTTCTATGACTCATGCAGTTGGAGCAGTTACCGGACATCAACGTTGAGTTAAATGATTCTACATTGGATATTCGTAGTGATGCATTCTGTGAATAGGCAGGGCGGTCTTCAAAAACATGTTTGTTTTATTTTTACAGTGCCATCTGATCAGGAAGTTCTAAATTAAATGTCACATCATTCTCAGACTTGTTAGATTAATGTCAGGACCTCGAGGCATAACCGTTGAAACAGAGGTAATGGTGCATTAAATGAAAGAAAACACTGACAGGGCAGATTGAAGTTCACATATAATCCCTGACATTTGAATTAATGGCATTTCAGATGTGAGTCAGATTCGTCTAAACCTGCCTGACCTTTAAAGTGACACAGAACATCCGAACGCGTCCAAACCGGCCCTGGATGCTTGGATTTAATGTCAAAAGTTTACCCGCAGAGGTTCTTCTGGCCTGTTCTAGCTCAGACCAAAGGGTTTTGGTGTACAGCAATTTTTCTCTTTATTTACTCTCTTCGTTATCATTGCTTAGAATGAGAACTATTTAGAACCGGTGCTACGGTGAAAGTACTAATGTCACACTGTAAAAGTAAAATACTTGCCTTGTATGATCAGAAAATTAGAAACTATCAGTTTGGTGATTTATTTCTACCTCAGTTGATTGATTGGTTTGAACACTTAGTGAGAAAGTGAGAAATTCAGAGCCCAAAGTGACACTTTCACAAATACATTCAAATCAATGAAAGAAAAGCAGCAGATCTTCACATCTGTCAAACTGGAACCATTAAATGTTTTCACTCGAAACACAACAAGCAGCACCTCAGGTCCTTGCTCGCCTCGCTAACAGACTGAGGCTAAAGCTAACGGGTAACAGCTAACATCATGATAACAGGCTGAGGTCAGAGCAAAGTTGAACCAGAGAAAACACAGCTGGAGCCATCAAGTGATTAAAAAATGAGTGAAACTATTTAGAAATGTATTCTATTTTGATCTCTCGTGTCACACGACGAACGGGCTTCCTGAGAGTTATTACATTTCTGTTCTGTTTAGATTTTGTAGTGTTTGCGGCGTTTCGTGGTGTTGACCGGCTGACCTGCTCCCGCAGCAACGACGCCGTCCTCACGTGTGCGTCGAGCTGTCTCAGCTCTCGCGGACACTTCCTGTCCATTTCCTTCTGGATCCGACACTCCAGCTCCCGATTGGCTGCCTCCAAACTTTGCACCTGCAGAGGAGAGAAAAAACTGATCAGTTATTAGCTCTGTTGACTGATTGATGCCCTTGTTGTTGTTGTGATGATAAAATGATGGACTCAAACTGTAAACAGATAATAATAGTAGTAAACTCTTATTTGACAGGTTATACAGCCTGTTCTCTTTACATTATCATCAAAGTGTATAAAACTGTCCATAGTGATGTAAAATGTAGCTCATTTGAAGTACTTTATGTACTGCTGGCTGGTGAATCTACAGCAATGTGTCATATTCTATCAGAGCAATCAAACTTTTAAGTTGCCTGTCAACAAATAATCTATTTAAGCTGCCCCAGTCTGCGTTTCAGGTTCACCATTACACAGAAACAGCTCTTACGAAGGAGGTGAACGGTTTGTTCCTGGCTGCTGATCCCTGTGTACTTTCTGACAGGCTCCCGAACTACTTTAGCATCTCTGGTCAGGCGCTTACGTGATCGAGATCTTATCTGTCAGGAAGATCTCTCAGTGTCTGACACAGTCACATGTTCTCCGAGTCTTGTTATGTCAGGTACGGGGTCCCGCAGGGCGCTGTCCTCGCTCCATTGTTGTTTTCACTGTACTTTGCACCATTGGGTCCCATCTTTTGGTCTCTTGGGATTATGTTGATGACTTTCTAATATATATGGCAGTTGCCTCAAGCAGTAGATCTATCGCAGCTAAGCTCGAGGCTTGTCTCACTGCCGTGAAGAGCCGGGGTTCATTCAATTTACATGTAAACGAGGCGATGAGAACCCTTTTCTTCCACCTTTGGGAAGTAGCCAAGATTAGACCGGCGCTGACGTGAAAGACACCGAGGTTCTTATCCACGCCCTCGTGACGTCAGGGTTGGATTCGCGTCATGTCTTTCTGTCAGAATATTAGTCCTGAGCTGGCCTCCGTTCATTGGCTCCCTGCTCAGGTTGGAGCTGACTTTAAGGTGCTGCAGCTAGATTGAAACCATCACACCTGGCTGAGCCCCTGAGCCCATCGGTGCCGTCACGGTGCCGTTCAAAAAGCAGATGACAGGTGAGCGGGCTTTTTCGTACCGTGCACCAACGTTATGGAACAGTCTGCATACAGATATTATGAGCCTTAGCTGTTTTTTGTCCCTGATGTCCTGTTTTTAACAGTATCGTGTGTCTTGTTTATATTTTGTAAAGCAATTTGATGGAAAGCACTCTATAAATAAATTCATTTTTGTTATTAATGAATCATAGGTATTTCAAGAGGACATAAAAATATAAATTTAAAGTTGTATTTCAAAATAACACAAGCGAAAATGTTGAGGACGCTGCGTGTTTCTCTCAGAACAGAAGTGCTTCTTCATGCTGTCCAGATTTGAAAACAATAATCAATATTAAGACAGTTGCGTTTTCAGACGACGCCTGAAAGAAAGACAAGCAGGTCAAAATACGAACAAACACCTTAATTAGCCTTAGCAAATCTCCATCAAAAAATTCAAACATTTCTATTCTTTGAAATATATTTTAAAGGAATAATGATTTAAAGAACAGAAATGTAAATTTGTCTTAATCTGCTTTGGTTGCTCACAGTTAGTGGAGTTTATAACAAAGATATATATAATAATAAAACAACCACAGGACTTGTTTTCGTCGACTCAGAGCCCCATTGAGAAATCTTGTATTTGCATCTTTCATCACTCCTAACTCCGAGCAGAAGGTTTTTACCTGCTGCAGGTACGAGGCCAGTCTGCCGTTCAGCTGCCGCAGGCTCAGTTTCTCTCTGGATAAACACATGCCGTGGCTGCAGGGCTCCAAACCTGCGGCTCCGTGATCAACGCAGTAACCCGGAGCTGCACGAAGAAGCTGCCAGGGCATCATCGCACTGCTCGCTTTGCTCTGTTTATGGGAAAAACACATTCATCGTCACACACGGCTCCTTCGGACCGTCCTGTGATGAGAAGGCTGAAGGAAGGCAGGTTCTGTGTTAATCTGTGAGAGGATGTGAAGCCCTTAGGTG
>KV751440.1:53856-64878 GCA_001698575.1 Mola mola
GCTGACAGCAGGGGGCGCACAATCCGACATTCATTCGCAGTTAGAATAAAAATATTCCAGTTGTGTACAAGTTCCCATTTAGGACACTTAAGGACAAATTTGAGGTACTTTTACTTTAAATGAATATCATCACGTCATCATCAGTCGCTGCGCATATTCAGTTTAGTTCATAATTTTAATTTGTTTTTATCAAAAACTGTTTGTTTTTTTTAAATTGACTTTTGATCCATTGGAAAAAAAAAACTGATCGTGTCCATCAGAAAAATGCAGAATATCAGATGTGATCGTTTATTTATTTCTACTGTTTGTTATGTACGACGGAGGATCGGGGTCATAGTGCGAAAAAAAACAGCGACTCGAGAATAAAAGTTGTAATTTTACGAGAATAAATTACATTACATCTTTTTGGAGGTTGTCCAAGCATCTGCCTGTCTGGTAAAGTTGCGACTTTTTGGATAAAGTGCCGTAAAATGTGGCGTAAATGCGGATGTAGAACCACGTGCAGCTGTGTTTGTGTGTGCATGTGTGTGTTCGCTGCAGTACCTGTGGAGGTGTTTGACTGGGGTCGTTACCTTGGAGACGGAGACGCGACGGGAGCGCCGGTCAGCTGCTTCAAACATGTGGGCGCGCGCACACACACACACACACGTTTTGTCACGCTAAATAAAAAAAAAAATCAGTCCCGATGAAGGTTGTGTTTACATGTTTGACTAATTCAGTTTTTGACGACACAAACAATATTTCTCCTCCGAAATGCTCCATAAACTGAGAACAGATCGTCATTTTTAACATTTTCCTGACAAACGTGGAACGTTGTTCACTTTAGCACAGTGAAACTCAACGTTAGGACTCAAAAATCAATCTTATATATTTACATTAACTTTTATTTACTGTCCCATTTAACGTTCCATTTTATGAATAAATCATCAATGTAACTTTTGTTGATTTAGTATTATTTCCCTTTGTTTACCTGATTACCTGCCCTGCTTCCCTCAAATACATGAATTATAAGGTTATAAAAGTGAATAAATAAGTATGGAATGAATGTAAAAGTAACCAGAAGCAAGTTAGTTGTAAGTTTTTGTTTTCAGTTTTTATAATTGAATGGATTATTGATGCATTGAGTGATTTAGTTGAGGTTTTTGTCTCGTTACTGTCCCGCTGTGACCCGAAGAACTCGGGGGGCCAGCGATCCGACTAACAGCCGATCAATTGTCCTTTCTGTCCATAACTGTTAACGAACAAACAAACAAGCAAACACGGTGAAGAGAGAACGCTGTTGTCGTCGTTGTTGTTCAGGTGCCGATGGGGAAGTCGTGGGGCGACATCAGCGAGGGAGTCCGAGTGGAAGTCCCCAACACTGACAGCGGTCTGCCCATGAAGGTTTACTGGATCGCTGGGATCATCAAACTGGCAGGTACGAACACACACACACGGGGTTTCTGTAAAACATTGAACATTATATTGAGGATAACGTTCTGTCTGCTGTCACATTAACGGTCGTTTCATGACACCCAGAACAAACAAATAAACACCGATACACTTTGGTGTAATATTCTCTCATAAAGTCGCGATGCGTCGTAGCCACAGAGGGAAAAGAAATCAGGACACGTGAGATGAGAATAAAGGTGTCAGTTCATGAGGAAAACATCCTGAGGGGAAACGCACAACAGAGTAACGTGAACATTAGTACAATAATTACATCATTTAAACCGGGATGTTCTAGTTTATACTAGTTTTTAAATTTATCCCCTGAGGCGACAAGCTATCAGCAGGCGATAGCGACAGAGAGAAACTGCGCTAATTTATTCCAAGAAAACCTCGTGGTTATTTGTTGTTAAGGCAAGAGAAGCAGAACGCAGCAGCCCGATGTCCAAATACAATGAGATGAAAATGAAAAATCTTCCCTGGGTGTCCTGATGGAGGAACAGGATGCTAACACGGGTCGGCCACAGGGTGGCGCCAGGCAGCCGGTGGCCTTTTACAGTCGTTTCCTCCACCACTCACCGCTGCGCGTTTGGGAAATAGAGCTTGTAGGTTGATGGCGATGATGTCATCTGCGCAGGTTTTAAGGCCCTGCTGCGATACGAGGGTTTCGACGGCGACTCCGCCAGAGATTTCTGGCTGAACCTGTGCGTGCCGGACATCCACCCGGTGGGCTGGTGCGCAGCTGGAGGAAAACCGCTGGTCCCCCCTCAGAGTGAGAGAAACACACCGCGTGTCACCACAGACACAACCACAGTCTGCACGCAAACAACGTGCCCCGTAACTGACGCCGGCAGTGTCGCGTTAGCTCCGCCCACCTTCTGTGGCGGACCGAGCGGCGCTGCCTGATGGGAAGTTGAGTCTGACAATCGGAGTGAAATTCTGTGTGTTTGTACTAAGATGAGAGTATTTTACTGAGGAGGGAGGAGCTCCTGTGATTGGCTGTTGAGTGTGTGCGTGTGTGCGCGTGTGCGTGTGTGCGCGTGTGCGCGTGTGTGTGTGTGTGTGTGTAGGTATAATGCACAGATTCAGCAACTGGAAGACGTTCCTGATCAAACGACTGACGGGATCCAAAACGCTGCCACCAGACTTCTCCTCCAAGGTCACACACACGCTGCGTTGAACTGAGCTCTACTGGTCATGTGACTTCAGACCAGGACACACACACACACACTCGTCAGTGTATTTGACCCGGTATTGGGCCTCAGTAGAACCGTGTGAGGTCTGCAGGGAGAATATCAACCACTGTAGCCTGTGTCGCACCGAACACCCGTGCAGCGTTTCACGCCGTTCGCGTGTGACCGTAAGATCGTCGGTTGGTTTTTAACGTTCACGAGTGTCAGCGGTGCTTTCGGTCTAAATGTGGTTGTTCAGGTGCAGGACAGCATGCAGGTTCCTTTCAAGAGGCAGATGAGGGTGGAAGTGGTGGATAAAACTCACCTGTGTCGGACTCGGGTGGCTCTGGTCGAACAGGTGAGACCGCCGCCGCCGCCGCAATTTAGAGTCTCGCAGTTCAAAAGAGGTCTTTATGGGATTCGTGCGTGCGTGGGCGCAGGTGATCGGCGGGCGCCTTCGTCTGGTGTATGAGGAGTGCGACGACGGGACGGATGACTTCTGGTGTCACATGTACAGTCCTCTGATCCACCGCATCGGCTGGTCGCGCTCCATCGGACACCGCTTCAAACGATCGGGTGGGTCGACGGCGCCGGGCCGCATCCGAAATCCTGTAAATGATGAAACCCAGAGAACTGTGATGGTGAAACTGTTTCCAGATGTGTCGAAGAGGCTGGGCGGGCTGACGGACGCTCCCGGCCAGCTGTTCGCCAAGGTGACGTGTCGGCTGACAGGTGACGTTGTCACGGTGTGAACCAGCTGACTAAGGTCAGGAACTGAAGCGCGCGTGTTCGTGTGCAGGTGAGGGAGGTGGATCAGAGCGGAGCCTGGTTCGAGGACGCCATGAAGCTTGAAGCCATCGACCCTCTGAACCTGTCGGCCATCTGTGTGGCCACGGTCAGGAAGGTGAGGAGCGGCTGACGGCCGGAACGCGGCGCTGCAGGTTCAGCTCCGCAAACCACCGTCGTGTCCCCCCTCCAGGTCCTGGCGGACGGATACCTGATGATCGGCATCGACGGCTCGGAGGCGGCCGACGGATCCGACTGGTTCTGCTACCACTGCACCTCGCCGTCCATCTTCCCCTCGGGCTTCTGTGAGATCAACGACATCGAGCTGACCCCGCCCAGAGGTAGGGCAACGTTTGACCACACGCGGCAACGCTTGAACAAACGCGGCAACGCTTGACCACAGGCGGCAACGCTTGAACAAACGCGGCAACGATTGACCACACGCGGCAACGCTTGACCACACGCGGCAACGCTTGAAGAAACGCGGCAACGTTTGACCACACGCGGCAACGTTTGACCACACGCGGCAACGCTTGACCACACGCGGCAACGTTTGATCAAACGCGGCAACGTTTGACCACACTGACCACACATGTCAATGTTTGACACAACGCGGCAACGCTTGAACAAACGCGGCAACGATTGACCACACGCGGCAACACTTGACGCAACAGCAACAAATTTCACAAAACACAGCAACGTTTGAACAACACGCGGCAACGCTTGACCACACGCGGCAACGCTTGACCACACGCGGCAACGCTTGACAAAACGCGGCAACGTTTGACCACACGCGGCAACGTTTGACCACACGCGGCAACGATTGAACAAATGCGGCAACGCTTGACCACGCGCGGCAACGTTTGACACAACGCGGCAACGTTTGACCACACGTGGCGACGCTTGACCAAATTCGGCAACGCTTGACCACACGCGGCAACGTTTGACACAACGCGGCGACGCTTGACGAAACGGCAACAAATTTCACAAAACACAGCAACGTTTGAACAAACGCGGCAACGATTGACCAAAACGCGGCAACGTTTGACGAAACGGCAACAAATTTCACAAAACACAGCAACGTTTGAACAAACGCGGCAACGATTGACCAAAACGCGGCAACGCTTGACCACACGCGGCAACGTTTGACACAACGCGGCAACGCTTGACCACACGCGGCAATGTTTGACACAACGTGGCAACGCTTGACCACACATGTCAATGTTTGACACAACGCGGCAACGCTTGAACAAACGCGGCAACGCTTGAACAAACGCGGCAACGATTGACCACACGCGGCAACACTTGACGCAACAGCAACAAATTTCACAAAACACAGCAACGTTTAACAAAACGCAGCAACATTTGAACAAACGCGGCAACGATTGATCAAAACGCGGCAACGTTTGACCACACGCGTCAACGCTTGACAAAACGCGGCAACGCTTGACCACACGTGTCAACGTTTGACGCAACAGCAACAAATTTCACAAAACGCGGCAACGTTTGAACAAACGCGGCAACGATTGACCAAAACGCGGCAACGCTTGAACAAACGCGGCAAGGATTGACCACACGCGGCAACGCTTGACCAAACGCGGCAACGATTGATCACACGCGTCAACGTTTGACCCAACGCGGCAACGATTGACGAAACGGCAACAAATTTCACAAAACACAGCAACGTTTAACAAAACGTGGCAACTTTTGACAAAACAGCAACAAATTTCACAAAACACAGCAATGTTTATCAAAACCCACCAGCTTTTCACAAAATGCAGCAACATTTCGTATAAGTTTTGCATGTTGCGCATCATGCTCCAAACAAACCCTAAAACACGTTGCATTGCATGTGTCTCGTCTTGTGTTCCAGGCTTTTAGACAAACATGAAACGACTCCTCTGACCTGAACATCAGAATGTTTCAGGACACTAAAACACGTTGGAACGGTGAAATATGTACGATGTTTGCTTTTGTCGCTGCTCCACCTCCTGCTCACATGTTCTCAGAAAAGGTTTTCACCTTTCAAACCATCAGTATTTAAAGCTGCAGAAGAGTAATGATGATGAGTGAAGGGGCTTAACGTCGTGTGTGTGTGTGTGTGTGTGTGTGTGCGTGTGCATGCGTGTGTGTCAGGTTACACCAACCTTCCCTTCCGGTGGTTCGAGTATCTGAAGGAGACCAAGTCTTTGGCGGCTCCGGTCAGCCTCTTCAACAAGGTGAGACTCACCCGGGCGTTCCGCGCTCTGCTGTTCAAGGTAACGCCAAATGCTTTGATTATGACATTTATAGGGAATCCAACGCTTTCATGTGAAGACGAGGCAACTTTTTCTTGTTTATTTGGTGGGATTGAAGAGTGTCGGAGTTTTGATAACCAGAGACTGATCTGGTCTGGACCTTCAGGTGTATTTGGTCAATGAAAAAATGAAAAATGTTATAAAATGGCTTCAATAAATCCTGATTAAAAATGGACTCATTTAAGAAACATTCCTGCAAGCTGATCTGTTCGGTGCCCATTTACGGTTGAGGACCTCCCTCTGCCTCCTGTCCTCCGTCAGGACGTTCCCAACCACGGCTTCCGCCCTGGAATGAAGCTGGAGGCAGTGGACCTCATGGAGCCCAGGCTGGTCTGCGTTGCCACGGTGACCCGCATCGTCCACAGGCTGCTGCGGATACACTTTGACGGCTGGGAGGACGAGTATGACCAGTGGGTGGACTGCGAGTCGCCCGACCTGTACCCGGTTGGCTGGTGTCAGCTGACGGGATACCAGCTGCAGCCCCCTGCTGTTACCGCGGGTAACGCACACCGTTCCGCGCTATAAGGGGCTGTTTACAAACCAACACACAGAAAACACTGTTGTTGTGTTTAGGCTGTTCCTTTACACAATGGCAACAAACTTAACACACTGATTCCATGTAAACTGACATTGCGTGTTGTGATCGGGGCGACGACAGACTGGCTGAAATATTGTAATTTCTTGTATCCTTTTTTAATTAAATTTCTGTCAGGACAAGTGAGGTTGGAAACTTCACAGCCCCCAAACCAACACACATTTCCCTTTTTCATAGTTGAGAAACTAAAAATCTTCAGGCAGAACGTGAAACGTCACTGTGTCTCAGACAAAACTACAGATGAGAAGTCCTTTATATTTCTGAGTCAGGTTCAAACTAAGCAACAGACAGCTGCACGTTTCTTTGTAAAACTGAGGTCGGGTACACTGATGTGAACAAAGATGGTCACTGCATCTCCATGTCGCCGTACAACAAGAAGTCCACATCAGAAACGTCTTGTCGGAGACGTTCCACTCGGTGGCGCCGTTGCTCTGTAGCTCTTTGGGCAGACTTTTGGTCGGAAACAATCACTGCTGCTCCAAATTATACATAAAAGCTCTTCGGCTGTTTTTACAACAAACGTTACGCGGTCTCCATCTTGGCTACGACTAACAGTACACGGAATATATAAATAATAATATCAATTCAGCGTACAAAAAGGGATTTTTAAAATTTTCCTGTTGACAATTAACACTTAAACTCACAGTTTGTTTTGTGTGTGTCTGTCTTCAGGCTCACGGGAACCACAGTCAGCTTCATCCAAACAGAGGAGGAGGTCACAGCACTACAGGGGACAAAAGAAAAGTACGTGTACGCCCAAACGTTGGACAGGTTCGGACGCCAGTGGACACTGACAGAATGTCAGACGATTTAAAAAGTGATGTCATGATTTTAAACACGTGCGTCCACACGCTGAAAACTTGTGAGAGTTAAACGTGGCGGAAAAACCTGTGATTAACAGTTACACCACAGCCAGTTTTCTAAAGTCCTGTTCCACTGTTCCACCACCGTGGCTCAGAGAGGAAGCTGCCCATGGCCAAGCGACCCGTCAGCCTGTCCGGCGCCGCGGCGACTCGTGTCCCCAGGAGCCTGTCTGGAGATGAGAACGAAACTCCGCCCGATTACCCATCACCCCCGACTCCCGCCTCAGCATCCCAACCGAGCACTGAGGGCCGGGCAGGTACACACACACACAAACTGACAGAATCCATCAGTGTCCTAATGGTTTCAGCTGCACTTGAGTACTTGTTTTGTTAGTTTATAACTCATATTAGTTGTTTATTTATGTGGTGAAGCAAAAGGTAAAAAAGTAAAGATGAGTAAAAACTGGCCTGATAGAGTTAAAAATCAATACAAATCTGTGACAGTTCAAACCGTTAAAATGCAACATGAATCGATTTTCATGTCAAACAGCAGAGGGCGACGTCTACCGCAGCACGTCCTGCAGCGTATCGCTTCACTTCCTGTTGTCGTCGCTGCTCTCAGCTGCTTTAGATCAAGACTCCCAAATCTTTCTCTTTTTCTTCAACACAGCGAACTCGCCGCTAGATTGACCTCAACGGCTTTTCACTAATCCCACAGTCGCTTCTTTACGCCGCATCCGCTTCGGGTAGCCGACCTAGCCTAGCAATTAGCCATGGCCTCTCTCTCTCCTTCTGTCAGTGTGTCTCACGTTTGGTTACGCTCCGCCTCCTTCAGCAACAATCCTACATGGAATAAATGTAGTTTATTTGCCATGTGGGAGGAGGGAATTAGCCAATTGGAAATGTGAAAGCTAATAGTTACTTTCCGTAGCTCCTCCCACAGGAAACCTGGGAAGTGGGCTGAGTGTCTGAAGGCGGCAGGGACACTGTGAAAGTTAATACTCGACTGACCCCAAAAAGAAATTAGATTTTGTTAGATTAGAAATGTTGCCTGGGAAATTATACCAGGACACTCTGCAGTCACTGTCTGTGTGATTAGTAAAAAACGGAGGTGGGAGCCCGGATTGGTGACTCGTATTGGTGACTCGTGACTCGTTGAGCGTATGCTAAGATCCTTTGTAGGAAGTTCCTCAGGTTTGTGTTGAGGCCGTGTGACGTGAACCTGAACCGTCCCCTCTCTGTTCCTGCAGTTTCCCAGATTGAAGAAGAGAACGTAGAGGGAACGGAAGTATCTGGTGAGAAGTCCGGAACAGGAACCGACGGCTCTCCGGAAGAATTCTTCGCCCGCCGGGACCAGTAGGCCTCCGTCACTCCCCCCTTCCTGTACCTCCCGTCCCTCCGTTTCTACAGTTTCCGTCCTCATGAGGTCCTCGACTGCGGTCAGTTTAGTTTTGTGTTTCTAACTCGCACTTCAAACATGCCACATGTTATTCCATCTCCTCACTTTTCTATTGGTTCCCAGTCAGAGCAGAAAGTAGCGCAGCCAATTTTGTCCACACATAGTCCGAGTTAAAGACTTAGCGACGTCATCAGGTCCACGGTGAACTTTTCCTGAAATTTGGGCTTTGACGACCTGGAGCTCATTTAAAAATGGAAACGGAAGTATAGAGCTGTTTTCTTCTTCACTGGATTTTTTTGTCCAATGAACAAATTGCAGTTGCTAATGGTAGCTTCATGGCTAACAGCAGTTAGCATCGGTTAGCAGTTATGTCAACGGCAAATGAAGTCATCTGTTCATCAGAGACCGCTGAGATCTCTTTAGAACCGGCTGCAAACCTAGCATGCTGCTAGCAGGAGTCCACACTCCAGGATATCGTTCTGAATATCTGAGGCAGTATTTCCTTTAACATGATCCCACTTTGGGGCTGAAATCTAACCTTTGTCCAGCTTCCACCTTGTTATCTTTGTTTTGCTTTTCCAAAACGTCTGTGTAGAGAAACTGGCCCGATTGTCTGACTGTGAACTTTAACGATCGTGGCACTGAGGAACAAGACGGAGAAATGGAGTCTACAGGGACAAAAAGAAGAATAAGATGGAGGACGACGGGACGGTAGCGTTAATTGTCTTTAGGTCCTCCGAGAGAAAAAAAAAAAGACGAGAAAACTTTTGTATGATGAATTTTTCACTGCCAAGTTGTTTTTTACGTGTTCACATGGTTTGTTGGACTTGGCGTGACAGTGTCATGAACAGAATTGTGGTCATTTCAACAGTATGTTCGTGTGATTGCTGTGGTTTGGATGTTTGGGTAGAACCCATCTGCCAGAACAGTCACTGTTTTTTCCAAGTCTAAACGAGACAAACGTGGGTGAAGTTTGGCTGAACAACAAAAATGTGCTCGCTCAACGACGGGCAGGTACCAAACGTTGGTACTTCACAGTTGGTTACTGACGGCTAGCGAACTAGCGTGGTTGGCGTTACCTCATAAAATCTCTGAGCTTCTTTTTTCTCTCTTCTGATGCATTTCCTCCCTGATGTTTTGTGCTTTGCGTCTTTCAGTCATTTTAGAGTTACTAAAGAGAGCACAAGAGCTCTCCAAACTAGCTTTTCAGCCCGTTTGCTAACGGCACAAAGAATTCAGAGATTATTACAGAGATATTTGTGAATCAAGTCACAGTCGTGGTGCACTCTATAATCTATCAAACGATTTAATTATTAAAGTAGGTGTTAACTAGCAACACAGCCGAGTGACGTTAGCTCCCTCGGCTTTGACTTGCAGGTCAACTCTGACTGTCTCATGGATTGACCGGGTTTATTTACATAAAAATGTCCAGAACTGTCTGACATGTTTTGAGTCTCAAATCAAAATAGCCCAAAATTTCTAAAAGTACTGAATATAATGTTTCTTTTAGATCTGAGATTCCCCGTTTTTGCCACTTTTCCACCGTGTGGTGCCTTCTCGACTCACCTTTGTCGCCTTTCCACTGGGAACATCTGGTACCTGGTGTGACCTACCAGCTCGCTCGGTGATGTAAACGATATACATGCTAACGTTAGCATACCCTCTTACGAAGTTTCCGACTGCTCCTGTTTGTCTCAGCAGTCCGTGACCTGCCCTCCATCAGCCACAGCCAGGGGTCCCGTTTGCCGTGGAAAAGGAAGAGCCGAGAAGAGTCGAGCAGGTACTGTGCCGGGGAAAAGCTTGTGCTGGGCCGCACCCAGTCAGACGCGCAGAACCGTATGATTGTGCAGCAGATAAACGAATGAATCTGAGCTTGCGGGTTCTCAGCTCAGCTTCCTCTGAACACCACGGAAGAAGAGACGTTCCGCACACCCTAATGTTTTTCAACTCAAAGGACCTCTGGGAACACTGAACACAGAACACAAAGGTCTCTGTACGATAATGATTTAAAGGATCCTTCTGGAAAAACTAAAGAGTATAAAAAAGATCATTTCAAAACAAAAGTATATTTGACTCACAAAATATTATTATAGGTATTATCAGATTAAAAATTAGTAGTAAAAAATAGTAGTAAATCTAAAGTTAACGCTACAACAATATTATTCTACAACAAAGATTTTAGGTTATTTGTCACCTGTAGGGGGCGCTGCACTCGCCAAAGGAAGAGCTGTTCGATATTTACGACTTTGTGTGCTGTGATTACCTTCGATTAAAACCAATGTAGCAGTTGAATCACAGCGTGCGTGACTGCGCTAACTGGCTAAACGGCATGCTAATGCGCTGAAATCTCACGTTACTGGGAGCGTTTCAGAAAACGTTTGTTTCGATGTCTTCACCTTTGTGTGTAGAGAAGAAGAGACGTCTGTAAAGGTGAATTTATGACTCCTCTGTCGTATGTCATTAATTAATGACCCGAAGGGCTTTTTTTTAATTAACAATCTAACTGTGAACCTACCGACTTTCTGTCTTTAGCACCAAAATC
>KV751440.1:89341-108808 GCA_001698575.1 Mola mola
GTACGGCCCCCGGCTCGGACCCTGCGACGCTTTTACCCCATCGGTGGAGGCGGCGGGAACGTTAACGGGCGGCTCCCCGCGGCTCTCCGGCGACGGTAACCGGGACGCCTGGAGGAGCAGCAGTCCGTGCGGTGACTGTGTTTTTTCAGGTCGCACACTGCGGAGGCTCCGACAGTTTTCTCTCTCTCTCTCTCTCTCTCTCTCTCAGCGCAGGAGAAGCGACTCCGATCATTCACGCTCCTCCTCCTCTCCTCCTCTCCTCCCCCTCCCCCTCCCCCACTGTCATCTGCTGCAGCTGCGCGCTCCCGACACGGCGGCGCGCATGCGTCTCCCATCAGAAGGCTGTGGTGAAATGGAGAATAAGGTCAAACATCAGAAAATACAAATATTACGTGCTAAGGGTCGAACGTGGAGTCGATACTACAAAAAGCACATTTGGAACGGTTTCCTCGGTTTGACCCAAATAAAGATGGCCGCCGTTTGCCCTCTTCCTCCCAAAAAATGTAAAATGCCAAAAATATCCCGATACAAGCGCTGGTGACGTCTGTGCAGTCGTGATCAGGAGGTGGCGCTGTTGTGAGCTCAGCCGTCAATCATGACGTTTCAGCCACTTTGAATATCGTCTCATTAAAATCGAAAAAAACGCTTGATCACACAACTACCTCAAATAAGCAAACACGTCTTTGGGACACAACTTGGCCCATTGCCCATCTGCTAACATACATGGGGAGGTCATTGATAAACTCATACTGTATTCTTTATCTCTATCAGTAGCAGTTTCTAAGTGCATGAATTATGGGTAATTATAAAGACTATTTTTGTGAAAGTGTCCTTTTTTTCTGGAGACATTTTAAGAAGGTGAGTGTTTTTTGAAAGCAGATATTTCGGGAGAAGGTAAATGACATTTTAGAACGTCAGGAATTTTCACTCGTTTCTGGGTTCGTGTCATCCAGTCTCGATTATAGATCAAGAAATGAGAATCCATCAACAAGCCTCCTGTAAAAACAAACGTGCTGACTATTGTTTAGCAATAATGTCACATGACCCATTGTTGACCTATGTGGTCATCACATGTGTTGTAATCTGATCATGTCTTCTCAGAGATCAGCTGAAAAGAAGACTGTAACTGCAGACACGCATCTTGTTACTACGCACACGAACTCGTCCTCCTCCTGGAGGAGCAGTTTGCAATATGTCACTGTAGGCAAGACCAGCTCCATCCTCTCCAGCTTTACCATGAGTAATCCCCCCCATCCCAAGCTTTAGCATCGTGGGGACTCTTCATTTGTAACACTCAGCCAGTGGAAAACTGAGTGAAGAGCTACTACCAATCAATAATCAACACAATAATTTCTGTCTGGTTACTTAATATTTGTATTCCCTCACCTCTCGTTTATTTCGCTACTTTACGCTAGCTCCGATTGTGCACATGTAAATGCAGTTTGTTTTTTACCGTGTGCTACTGTTAGCTTGTTGGTTCCTGTCCAGTCCATCCAGTCCATCTGAAGAGGACGCGACCAGATGACGTTGTCCAAGGTCGAAAGATGGAAGTTCCTGAAATGTGCCTGGTTTGTTCCACAAATAGAAAATGTACATAAAAGAATTGTGAAGACTTACCAGCTGCTGTGAGAAGAGAATTGTGGGTGAAAAATGTGTTTCTGGGAAACCCTATAAAGCAGGGAATGGAAATAAAACAAGGAGACTGTTCGTCTGTGGGAAACACCGGGAACCTGCTCGGTTATACATGTCTCCAGTGCACGCTGAGGCAGTGGCATAGCCGAGTCTCAGCCGGAGGGATCAGCGGGAGCAGTAGGATCTCAACCACGGAACAGCTGGAGCTCAGCCAGAGAACAGCAGGATTGCAGCCAGCGTTTGGGGAGACAACAGCCAGAGAACAGCCGAATGGCAGCTGG
This sequence comes from Mola mola, assembly GCA_001698575.1. NCBI lineage: Eukaryota > Metazoa > Chordata > Actinopteri > Tetraodontiformes > Molidae > Mola > Mola mola. The sequence continues at coordinate 91,255 of KV751440.1, forward strand.
AGCTCAACCAGGGAACAGTAGGATGGCAGCTGGAGCTCGGCCAGAGAACAGCCGAATAGCAGCTACAAAAAGCCAGAGAACAGCCGGATAGCAGCTGGACCTCAACCAGAGAAGAGCAGGATGGCAGCTGGAGCTGAACCAGGGAACAGCTGGAGCTCGGCCAGAGAACAGCAGGATGGCAGCCAGCATTTAGGGAGAGAACAGCCAGAGAACAGCTGCATAGAAGCTAGAAAAAGCCAGAGAACAGCCGAATGGCAGCTAGAAAAAGCCAGAGAACAGCCAGATAGCAGCTGGAGCTCAACCAGAGAACAGCAGGATGGCAGCCAGCGTTTAGGGAGAGAACAGCCGCATAGAAGCTAGAAAAAGCCAGAGAACAGCCGGAATGTGAATGTGATCAGGTTTTCCTGAACAAAGAGGGTGTTACTAACACCTGAACTCTACAGAGTCAGCCAGCGTCAGGGAGGAAACAACATATGGCGTAAGAGGTTGTGAAGTGGCTGTTACATCACTGATAAGCAGCCAATTAGGAGGCAGGACTTCCCTTCATGGTCTGGAACAGAGACTGTTGACGCTCAGCTGTCAATCACAGGCCTTATGAGCTCATCGCTATGGTAACGGTCAGGCGCGCCACCCTACGGCTGCAGCGGCGAGTCGACCAAGAGTTCTGACCTCCTGTTTCTTTTTAATCCGCGTCGGCTGATCCTGACCGACACCTGAAGCAGTACTTGGTTACGGGGCTTAAATGAAATCAAACTCAGCAGGCTGCCCCACTTCAACAGCTGAGCTCCTTTGTTTTGAGCAGCTGCTGCTGAATATTCATGAGAGGATGTCCGAAAGCTCATTGGTCGCTGCAGCTCGTCAGTCTGAATTTACATAACGGCAAGTTTATGAATATTCATCTTTACGTTTGGAGCAGGTGGAAGTGAAAGAACAACACGAGATGATATTTTAAACCGCTGCAGTCACAAAAATTAAGAAAAAGGCAAGTCACGTGATCAGTTTTATTCTGTTCTTTATTGATTCTCTGAGCGAACGACAAAACAGAACCAGATCACCGTTAACACTGAAACAAAGGTCACAGCTCAGCAGATGTGTCTTCAAACCGGTAATACGACCCTAAACGATGTAATCAAACTATTCCTCACTTTCACAGATGTGACCAACCGACTCTTAAGACGGCCGACACGAGAGCACTCCGACAGCCGAGGCAGAATACATACGCGTCGTCGTCCAGGGAAGAACAAGGGGAGGTCCTGACTTCAGATGTACGGCCGTCAACACAACGGTCAAAACAACAAGAACGTAATGTTGCCGCTGCCGAGCGTCTCCACGATTCTGCCCGAAAACAGTTAAATGACCCTAAACTCGATTTTAAACAAGGCCTAAAACATAATCTGGATTATTGTTGAAGTTTACACAAAGAACCATTGGAGTTTTATTCAGAGGTTTCCTCACTGTGCCTTTAACTGTTAACAGGTGAAAACACACTCGCGCACATTTACTAAATTTAAAAAAAAAACAAAAAAAAACAACTTAAAATTACAGAGTTTAAAGGAAAAAAACTAAGTGATCAAATCTAAGACACGGCCTCGCCGTCGTCACCGCGTCTCTGAATTATATCTACTGTGAACATTGGCCCTCCGCCGCCGAAGGCTCCGAGCCAGAAGCGGATCACTTCACGCACGTTCAGACCTCTATGGAGATCGGATCAGGCGTTGGTGCAACTTTCTTGTCATGGATTTCACTTCCTGCTCATCAGGAGTGAGGATGGAAAGGCTGTTGTAAAAAAAAAAAAAAAAAGAGGTTTGAAAGGACGGTGACTTGCTAAATGAGTACCGATGATTTAAGAAAAAAAACAAAAAAAAAAAAAACAAAGCAGGCTGAGATTCATCTTCACTTCACTTGACTGATGTGAATTCATTGATGTTGGTCTGAGGCAAACTGATGCACTGTGAGACTATTTTATGGCAACGAGCAACGTCAGAAAACATTCAAAACCTTCCAACTACAACGGAGACCATCAGGAAACTGAAGTCGCCCCCTGCTGCTCCTTTAGCTCGCTGATCAGTGAACAGCTTCTATGTATTTCCGTCCTCCTTTCACTGCTCGCTAACATCCATTCTTATAGTTTATTCAATCGTGTTTCAGTTTAGACAAAATAGATGTGAATCTGTTGGTCATCTCCCCTCTTGAACTACACACATAAGATTGGCTTAATTTCTTCCTGGAGGAGAAAACTTTAAAGACAACTTGGCCAAAATATTTTCTATTTAATATCATTGAAAACATTAGTTTTGACTGAAGACACCTGTAGACGACATTTGCTCCATTGAACTCTTACTGGACGCAGCCTGTGGTCCGGCACATGTGGCCTCCCCATTTAAAAGTCTGTTAGAGTAACACGGAGTTGATGTATCTGAGATTAATTATCCCGATTCAACAAACGAGTTATAACCATGGTAACGCCTGAAGCAGCACCGGTTCAAACTAAATATACAGCCGCTTCTCCAACGACACATAAATTCACTTTTAGTTCAATCTAGTTAAAACTTTCTTAAAAACGACAGAAACAAAACATATAAAGTACACTGGAAAACAAAAAACATTCAGAGAAACCGTTGCTGTCAGGAAACAAACAAACAAACAAAAAAAAAAACCCCAGCGCGACTCCGAAGGCAACGTTTCAGTTGGACCAAATGCTTCAAACTGGATCTACGAGGTCCGAACTCATCGGTCCGACGGGCACGTTTACATTTAGTTGCTCAAAGACGCGTCGGCGGGATCAAGCCGGTCGCCGCAGTGCGACCCGCTGGCTGCTACAGGGTCCAAAACAACGGGGGCACAAAGGGAAGAGTCTCGTTCCACCAGTGACATCACCTGCAGAGCTGTCAGCCAACCCCTCCTGGGTGAAGTCGGTGGTCGCTGTCGAGGACCGCAGCTCCTCACTGACCCTCCCATCCCGCTCCTGCAGACAGAACAGGACAAACCTTCAAAACAGACTGACGGGAAAATACATTTTTCATCTTTGTAACAGTTTAAGTGGTGCGCTCACCTGAAGTTCTCAGATCACAGTGAGGCTGAGACTTGGGGGCGGAGAGGGGTGAGGGGGCGGGGTCACTCTGAGGCGAAGTGCACCTCTGGAGGGGGGGGCTTGACAGTAACGGGCTGGGACGTGCGGCGGGGAGGAGAAGGCTTGGGCTGAGCCTGCTGCTGCATGGTGTCGTAGTACGTCACGCCGCCGTAGGTCACCTGGGACTGACCCTGAAACACAACACACAAATTCAAATCACACTGGACTTCACTGTCCACACGACATCGGCAAGACTGCTCCATGAGCACTTTACCGCCTAAAATTAAGTTTATGTCTGAGTGTACGAAGTGCACCTGGACGCACCGTCAAGCCCCCGCCCCAAAACTGCTGTGGGGTTTTTTTCCTCTATGCATACGTGGGGCGGAGCTGAGGAACAATTCTTTTGACTGGACATTTGTAAACAGACTACTCTGTGTACCACAAGTGAAGAAGACTGAGTTTAAAAAATGAAATGAGAGGGAACAGCGGTCAGGGTGAAGGTTTGCTTCTGGCGAGTACCTGTGGACTCGGGTACATGGCCGGGTAGGGAAAAGTCATCACTCCAGGCGGAGGGTAGAAGGGCGGCGGCAGCAGTTGCTGTGGTTGTCCCGGCGACAGAGAAACAGGTGGGCCTCCGTAGAGGGTGGGGTTGGCGATGGGGCCGCCTGATTGGTGGGGATGGAGACCTGAGGGAGAGGAGGACAGTTGAGAACCTTGGATGGAAGATGTTAAATGTAAAAACGGAAGAGGAAGGCTAACGTCACTGACCGGGGTGAGGGATGTGCATCTCAGGCTGGACCAGCATGCCTTGTGGTGGAATGGGTGCGGGGCCATCGCCATGGGTAAAGATTGGTCCCTGATATGACACTGAGAGACAGGAAATGGTTAATGAATGTGGCGGTATCATTAACTAACATACTGCACTGTACAATTGGGTACTTGTACTCCACAACACTTCTGAGGAACCGAACAGCCGAGAGAAGCACTCTGGTAAAAAGCTGGTCAACTTCATCTCAACATCAATACCCCTCGCATCATTAAAATATTCAGTATTTTACACAACGCGCTGGTGTCAGTACATGAATGTGACATTAACCGCAGGTTCTGCAGGACTCTCGTGTCGTCAGGGGGCGCTAACGAGTGCCGATTAACAGAGGAACAGCCTCATTCGTTAGTGCAGAGGAAAATTTGAATGAGTCGCTCCTCAATATTCGCCTGATGGAAGTCACACCAGTTAGAACGAGTGAAAACTAACACGTGGAAACAGTGAAGTTAGACCTTTGCTGACCTCTGCTGGGGAGCAGCAGGAAGTGTCTTCAGCTCTGTTTTTGGGTCTGAATGTTGTCTGAGGTTCAAAAGGTTGGACTAATGCCACATCATCTCAGGATTTATTTTTCTTTGTTGCAAAGGAGGAAATACATTTTAGCCATGGAAACCTCGGATCAATCAAGAGACAGCGGTGTTGTACTGGTTCGTCATCGGGCTTACTGGGTTCGTAGTAGTGTCCCTCCATCACTCCCAGATGCATGGGCGGTGCCGGCTCTGGTACGGCTCTCTGTCGCTGGGAGGAATAGCGTTTGGCGCGGCTAGAGCTGACGCCCATCTCCTCCATGTTGGAAAACTGCGGGGGGCCGCTGGGGAGGTGCATGGTGTTGTGGAGACCTGACAACACAGACACGGGGTAAATATTCACTTGTATTCATCACACCATCGACATTTGAGCCTCGTCACTTTAAATGAAGCTCAGCTGCTTTCACAACCAGCAGCATATCTAACAATTACACTTCTGCTTTCGGGTTGTTTTTACTACTTGTTTTTTATCGTTAGTGAAGTCGCTGGGAGTGAAACCGTGCTAAATGCCCAGAATAGCAGCTGAATCAGTAACTGAAAAACATTTGTAAACAACAGGATGATGCTAAATGAAGGATTTCTGAGAATCACCAGGTGATGGAAAAAATACTGAGCTTGTGCTTCATAAAGAAGGAAATAAGACTGAAAACATTAGAACCCAGATCGCCCAGTACGAAGACGATGAAATTAATTTATGAGGATTATCAGGGCCGACACATCCTCCCAGTCAATCCAGATCATTTACAGAGTCACCATCAGCCGATCAGGTACGCGTCACTCACCTCTCATCTCAGACCGGATGTAGGTTGTTGGGCTCTGGCTCCAGCTCTGTCCTGCAAGACTCAGTCGAGCCACGTCCTGGTCCAGCTCTGACAGCGCTTCTCCTCCTCCTCCTCCTGGCGCCGCCTGATTGGGCCCCTCAGCGACTCCCGTCCAGCTCTTTGCTCCCGTGCTGCCGGGGGAGGAGGCGTTCCCTCCTGCTGCGGTCTCCTCCACGGACGGCTGTTTGCTGCCTAGGTCTGCGGGCCGAGAGCGAGTCCTGCGGGCCAGCGAGTAAGATTTACGTTCCACCGGCCGCTCGGTGGGAGGAGAGGCTTCCCGATCGGTTGCTGCAGCTGATGACTGAAGGGAGGAGTCAGAGGTGGAGGAGGAAGGAGCCAATCCTGATGCAGATCTGTCGCCACTCCCTCGACGTTCACGCTGTTGTCTCAGCGACGCAGACTTGTAGCCGCCTGGCTGCGACGGTGTCGCGGTCGGCATAAGGTCCTGTTCCCCAACACCTCCGTGGCTGACAGGCGTGTCCTCGGTGGCCACAGAGGGACCGCCCCTTCCTCCAACACTCCGACCGCCCCTGGTGACCCCCGCCCGGTCCCGCTCTGAGGACTCGGGCTGAGCTTTCGGGCCCTGTCGCTCGCGGGGATGCAGCTGGGGTGATTCACTGTTCCTGCACTGGGACTGAGGCGGGAGGTGCATCTGATTCTGATAGGAGGGTCTGCTGCGGGGGGGAGGTGCTCTGGGTGCATTGTTGCTCCGCTGGGTGGAGGAGGAGAGGGGTGCAGCGGAGGGGTGGATGGACGAAGATGGAGGAGCTCCTCCTCGGCTGAAGCCTCCTCCTCCTCCTCCTCCTCCTCCCCCGCTGTGCCAGGATCGCACCGGCCGCTCTCCTCCTCCGTCTCTCCATCGTTTGTCTCTGCTGGGAGACGTGGTTTGTCTGCAGGAGGACGAGACGCTCACGTTAAACCGGCTGGGCTCTGACATGAAGTCCCGTTTCCAAACAACCAAATGCAGCTTTCCTTCAAAAATTATTTTCACATAGGAGACATAATGGAAGGCGTTAATTATTCTCATGAATGCCGAATTCCAGTCAGCCCGCTTGCCCTCGCTCTTTGCTGGTTATGTTTTTACCAACGCTCATTGTGGGGTGAAATGTGAATGCAGGTGTGGGTATTTTTTTTAAAGGAAATGGGCCACCCTGTGTTAGTCAGGTTTTGGGAGTCTGTCGCTCAGTCTGGGGCGACGTGTCAGCTCGCTGTAAACGTCCTTCATTTCACTGGCGACACACTGAGCCAAGCTTGAACTGCTAAATTATAAATATCAACTTTAATGCGTCACGACTAACTAACCTGATATGATACACAAACACTGTGACTCTTTGGTTGTTCATCCGCAGTCAGGACGACAGAAACAAACACTGAAGTTAAAAATTGCCATTATCGATCATATATACCAGCCCTCTTGTACTTCCGTGCGTAGCCGCGCTCACCTGGACCTGCGCTGCCTGTACGACCGCTCTCCGGAGCTGCCGCCATTTCGGATGTCGTATCCATAGATGGCAATCAGTTCCTCGCGGCTCTTCGGCGCCTGCTCCTCCTCCCTGAACTTGTCGTGCTCCCAACGACCTTCGTCCTTCCACAACTTCCTGTTTCGGCCTTTAGGTCTGAGGATGACATGATGCCCTCTGAGTTACATTCCAAGAATGACATCACTAAAAGGTTAGTCATCTTACGCAACATTATTCAGAACTGTTACAAGTGAGCTAACAACAACCGATGTCACTATTTACATTTATTATTTGGCACAATAACAACAAAAGAAGCTCAAGAAAAGCTGCAAACTCTAAATGTTGTTACTAACTGAGCAGCAATGATCAGAAATACTGTGTTTATTAACTGCCGAGGGGAGAGGCTACAAGAAAAAAAGTCAAGGAGACTTAAAGGCTAGAAGAAAAAAATTAAGTTTAAAAATTTCTACAGGCAAAAATAATAATGCTGTTACAATTAGGGGACTCTGAATGGTTGACTACTAGCTGGGGCCACCCCAAGTTACAAAAATAACCGGCAGAGCGTTGTTGTTACTCCCTTCCTGAACGAGCTTCAAAGAACAAAGAAATGGAGGGGAAAGGATGAGCGTACCTCTCCTCCTCATGAGCGTGCCCTCGGACGTCGTGCTCGAAGAACAGACCCTTCCTCGGGATGTAAGCTGGGTTCTTTCTGTCTTCGTCGTCGTCCAGCTTCTGACCGGGTTTTCCTCCGGCCTTCGTTTCCGGATCGTCTGTCGACTCCTGCGAGTGCGGAGGATTAAACATTTGCAGACTGGGTATAACTTCAATCTCATGACGAAGACAGAATAAAGCGTTTTTCACAAACTTCAATGAGTCTCACCTGTCCGTCACCGCTCTGTCTCTCTCCGGCCAGGTTTCCTTTCTCCTCCGCCATGCTCTCCTCTTTGCTCTGTCCTCGTCTCCCCCCCTCCGCCTCCTCCTGTTCCTGCTCCTCCTTCTCCTCTACATTCAACGGGCCGTCATCAGCAGAGGGTTTGGACTCGCTGGCGGCTGCCGGAGCCTCTTCGTCACTGTAACGCTCTGCCTCCTCCTCCTCGACTCCCTGTGGGGACACAGGTTCACACATCAGGATAAAGTTTGCGATCACATGACCTGATAAACTAGATATCATCGATCATATTGAGTGGCCACGCGCTCATTCAGAAATATTATGCGGTTTATTTTGACTGAATCGCTGAGCGAGTCGTCACATCATCGTCCGGGTGACGATTTCTGCTCGTTTCCCGTCTAAACATCAGTGCAGAGCACAAGGTGTTTTACCTCAGAGTGGGAGCCGTTTTCTTCCAGATCTGCGCTGTCGTAGTCAGAGAGGACAGCTGCGCACACACACAACAGAATTATAGTTCAACAACAGAGATTCTACAGCTGAAAACACTTCACACGGAACGCTGTCGTGTTGCTGTCTGCATCAAAAGTCCATCAAAGCAGATGCTCATTGTCCAAACAAACAGCAGGTTGCTCATTCAGGGGGATTGAGAAACGTCCGACGAGACAGATAGCCCGGCATGAGCCTGCAGCATCACTTCAGCAATCAGCTGACAGTACCAGCGACAACCGATATTGGATTTATTTTCTTCAGTCGGTGATCTGTTAGGCAGATAATTCATTGAGGAAAAATGTGTGGAACAAATCGAATTATGAAACTTGTAGTTAATCTGCTTGTGCGTTTTGAAAAGTGGATTTACTGTATTTTCATGTTCCTGTTTTCAGCTTGCGTGTTATAAAACAAACTTCTTACCTTCTCCGACTCCATCCTCACTCTCCTGCAAAGACAGAGACACAAAAATCAAAGGAGTGTTCACCCCCAGGGAGCACAATCACACAGCCACAACCTTCATACGTGGAGGGATTCAAACTGAACCTCTTAAATATGACATTCAACATTCAAAATGAATAAATGCATACCAGCACCCACAGCACCAGGTTTCTGACCCTGCCCACCATCATGGACTGAGAAGGAGTGGGTATATAAAGAGCTAAATTAATTCAGGCCAAAATGTCCATTCTCATCTCCCAGTGTCAATCAAGAGTCCTGCAATGGGTCATGGGTCGAGTACCAGTCGAGTGACCAGCAAAAGGGCTTTGTAAAGGGTAAAAAATAATCAAAATGTAAGTGGGCGAGAACAAAACAGGTTTGTTTATCAGATGGAGGCAGAAAAAAACCTTATGTTCAGTATTCCAGCATATAAATCACGGATGTTATGAGGCCGAGTCAGCTGAGATGTTGTTTTATTGTGACAGACAATTAGGGGTGCGCGGTATATGAGGTAGACGGTATAAATGATATAAATTTGGCCTACGTTAAGAGATTTGGACTCTTAACACGGCGCAGCAGGAGCTGGTTAAAAAAAACCAACAAAAAACGGTGCTACGTCAGTGATTTGGACTTGGTTCGGACTTAAAAAGTCGGATAGTGAGGAGAAAAATGTCATTTGCAAGATGTGTCGAGTGACATTGCCTGCAAACAAAGGTAACACGGGCAATTTGTTCTACCATCTAAAAACTAAACATGTCCTCGAGTATGAGGAGAGCCAGAGGATGCGCTCGACTCAAACGCCCAGTCGGTCTCCGAACACGGGAGAGAAGAAAAAGGTCTTGCCCTACTACCCAACCGTAGACCTCTATTGCACAAGCTTTTTCGAAGAGTACTCCCTATGATAAAAAAGAGTAAGCGTTGGACTGACATTACAAAAGCCATTACGATACACTTATGCAAAGACACGGTCCCTTTCCAAACAGCGGAACGGCAGCGGGTTTCGAGACATGATTAAAACCCACGATCTGCGATACGTAGTGCCGAACCGCAAGTACTTTAACGAGACAGAAATGCCCAAACTGTGTGGCCAGCTCAAGACCTCCGCGAATTAAAGTATTTCGCAACTACTACGGACTTGTGGTCGAGTCGCACCACGGAGCCTTATATCAGCCTCACGATCCATTTCATAACTGATGAGTGGGAACTGGCAAGCCGGTGCTTACAGACTTCATATTTCCTTGATGACCATACTGGTGAAGCGATAGAAGGATTAAAGGATGCGCTGGAGTCATGGGGTCTCAGGGAAGAATCTCAAGTGTGCATAACCACCGACAACGGTGCAAATGTGGTGAAGGCAGTGACTCTGAACAACTGGAAAAGGCTGCAGTGCTTCGGTCACAGGCTCCAGCTCGCCATTGGTAGGTTAAAACTTCTCTTTGTAAGAGTGTAACATTATAAGCTATTTTAATGTACTTACTCCACCAGGCGGAGTATACAGAGATGGCATAAGTGCAACTTCGCATTGCCAACCAGCAAAGCTGTTATTATTGTATCCTGTGTATTTTGTCGATTGTGTTATTTGCTGGATGTATTATTTTTTTTGTGTGCCCATGCCCTTCTAAAATAGCTCATCAACCTCCTAGGGTGTCCCGTTTCACATAACTTAATTACGGAACTATTTTTTGTACCTGCTTTGAGTGATGTGCAAATAAATGAATAAATTGAATTAAATGTAGCCTGATAATATGGACACTGATAAAGATCATTTTAAATTTCACGCCTCCATGGTGCAAAATAATTTTGATTCATTTATTTAATCTGTTATCAGATTACTGTATAGTATTTTTATGTTTTGTTGGTAGAGATGTCTGATGCGGATGTGGATGAAACTAAAGTAATAACTTTTAACTTTGTTAACAGAGAGAAGCGTGAAAGATCCTTTTGCGGAGCGCACAATTGGCGTGTGTAAAAGGATTGTGAGAGCCTTTTCAAATACATGGAAAAGGAAGAGATAATTGGCCACCGCCCAGGCTCAGCTACACCTGCCTCCTCACTGGCTCATCACTCAAACAGCAACAAGGTGGGGGTCACGCCCACAGATGATAGAGCGGGTTCTTGAACAGGAGAAGGCCATATCACGGGTACTGAGAGCAGATACAAAGACCAGACATCTGGTACCTACTTGGCAGGACATTGACGTTTGGTAATCTGTAAGCAAGACCCTCAACCCCCTAATGGAGTTCACAGATGCACCGTGTGTGGAAGAATATGTCAGTGTGTCACACCTCAAACCTGTGCTTCATCTGCTAAACAATACAGTTCTTCCTCGTTCTGAAGATGACACAGACCTGACGAAACACATGAAGACGGCTATCCTCTAGTATCTTAATGAGAAGTACTCTGACCCTGCTACCAATGACCTGCTGGATATGGCCTCCTTTGTCGATCCAAGGTTCAAAGACACATATATAGCTGATGACAGAAGGGTGTACATCAAGACCAGAGCAGCAGTGGAAATTCAGGCACTGCTTGAGATGCAAGCTTTATCTGCCACAGAGTCACAAACAAGCACGGCAGCTGCTGGTGGAGTTGAGGAGAGAGAACCTAAGAAGGTGAAACGGAGTCTGGGCAGTTCTTTTCCAAAAAAAGACATCCACTCAGCCTGGCCCAGCTGCTCTCTCTGACAGAGATGCCATTGAAGTGGAGATAAAAAGTTACCTGCAGTCACTGGAGGTTGATGGAGAAGCTAAGCCACTAGAGTGGTGGAGGCTGCACCAGGCTAATTTCCCAAGGGTGGTGAGCCTGGCAAAAAAATATCTTTGCATCCCTGCCACCAGTGCCCCATCAAAGAGGGCATTTAGCACTGGTGGCAACATTGTCACATGCCACCGGTCTGCGTTAAAGCCAGAGACTGTGGGCATGCTTGTGTTCTTGGCTAACAATCTATAAAAGAGGATGGAAGCAAATGAACTGGAGTAAACACCAAAATTTAGTGTGGACATTGGTCCTTTGTCTGCAACCTACAATGCTGTCTTGGGAGCCCTCCCCAGGCGGTTTAACCCTCATACACACCTGGGGCCATGTGAGCCCAAGGTGTCACACGAAACCAGGGGTGAGGGGCAAAAACTCTCGAGTGATTCACACCTGGGCTCATGTGACCTTAACGACTCACATGATGCCCAGCCAGAGGATCGCCGCCCCCCCCAGGCTGGGTGCTTTTTAAATCCCTGGGTTTCCCGCACTGACCCTCAGAACTGAAGAAGCCTTTCGGATGAGAGGCGAAACGTCTTCAGACGGTTAGGTTAGAAGTCCAGTTGCTTCCTACTAAACACTCAAAGAATATCTAGTTTATTTTTGTGTTCTTGAAGAAGTGAGCAATTGTTGACAACATTTTCACTATTTTGCATTATAGAAAACAGCCTGTTGCACAGTTTTTATTTAAAATATCAGCAATGCTATTTGTGTTCGTTTGCACTATTTTGCACCATAGAGTGCTGAGTTTTAATTTTGAGTTTTGAGATCTGCACAATAAATGTTCTCAAAATTACATTATATCAGTTTTTGTTTTTTTATTTAATCAATTTAGCTTTGCTAAGGGACTATATAACCCATTCAGAAACACTTCCATTATAATTTCTACACTTAAGTTTATATCGCGATATATACAGTTTCCGTGAAGGGATTCAATTTATACCGCAATATGAATTTCAGGTCATATCGCCCAGCCCTACAGACAATGCAACATTTCACCCCGAAACATTCAGCCTAAAACATCAGTAATGCGCTGCTATGTCGGCTCGCCGACGCCGCGTGAAAACAGAGGCTCTAAAAGCAATGACAGGCAGTGAAGAACACCACACGATGGACGATACGTTATTGAAGGCGAGTAAGATGTTCGGGAGAGGTTTTTGTGTGATAACAGACTGAAAATAATGTCAGTAGTGCTTTGCTGCTTAGAATCAGCCCCTTAAAGCGTTAGAATTAGCATGGCTGTAAGATAGTCACATGACGTCGTCCCTGAAGAGACGTGTAGAAAGACTTTAAGCCTGTGTGTTGGGGTCAGGTCACGGGACGTAAATTAACAGGTTCGGGTGGAAGCAGGTTTGATTTTCAGGTCACTGTGGGCAACAGGACGGTTCTGGTGCTAAACTTTATGGGTCTGGGCGAATGTGACTTAAATAGACCCATACAGTACTGTGTCTCAACTGACTGCTACAAATGCTACAAAACTGATTTTCTAACTCTTAGTTTACAACTGTATCCTTTAGGGGAAGAACCAGGAAGAAATGTTGTCATTGTTTTGAACTGAAAGTATCCAATTTGCAGCTCATCCTGAAGGAAAGCTGAGCTACTCAGCTAATAATGTTTCAAGCCTCCAAAGCTCAACACAAACAGCTAACTTCTGGACATGTGTGGACACTCGCCCGGCAGGTGTTGAACTGTCTGCTGACAGAAGCCCAGATTTCTCCGCAGCAGTGATGACAGCGCAGAGATGGAGGGGATTCTCTCTATGAGCTTACAAAAGGCGACTTTTGTGCCCCAAGACAGCATTTCTGACCGACATTCACTATGATGATCCAACACCTTCTCTCCTGTCTGTACAAGAGGCCCCAGGGCATCACCCAGCTGGCTTCAGAGACAAGTGGCACTGCAGAATGGTTAGACGTTTATTACTAAACTGCAAAATTAATTACTCTGTATTTCTTTGATGTCATCGATTCATTTTATGTAACATAACACATAAAAGACAGGGGGAAAAAAAAGTCAAATTACAAGGTATGTCATGAATTTTCTGGCTCTTCATTTCATATTTGTGCATTTGGCAAATGTCTTCAGACGTTTTTCAGCATAATCTCACGTCCAATTGCAAATGTCAGGAAATGCATTTTTTTTCTAATTTCTTAAGTTACCGTTTCCTATTTCAATCTTAAGATGCTCAACTATTCATATTACTAATAAAATGCCTGAATAAAACACTTAATTGCTTGGAGCAGTCAGGTTTGACAATCACCAGAAGCGTTATGGCACAGCCAGCTTTCACGCAAAACATGGCCTAAAATGGTTTTTGAAATGAAAAAGCCACATGAGTTCAAATGCAAAGTCACCAATGTGTGTTGGGTGTATTTCTAATGGCAGGTAGAAATGCTTGGCACAATCTGTTGAATTTACTGTAATCCTGTCACAGAACATTTTCGATAACAAATCTGGCCTTAGGATAACGCTGGGTAACGCTCTGCAGTTCAGGGAACGAAGGGAGCCAAGTGTTTTAGAGAACTTTGATTTTGTAGAGCCTCTGAGCTTTAGGTGTGTGAGTTAGTGTGACACACGGACTCAAACATTTCTAAGAGCAACGCTGGGAACATCAACCCATCTGACGTATCACATCAATGGGATGGTGAGCGGGACGGAGTGATGCTGTGATACCAGGATCGTCTCCAAGTCATCCATCAGCGGACCTCACGTGTGCCGGACGCAGCGAGGCCTCGCTGGCTGCTGAACTAAAGTCCACGATCACAGCTGTCCATCGAGCACCACCTCGACAAGCAACTGGGAGCAAACAGGTCATTATCCGCGGGGAATCCGCTGGAAATACCAAGATGCAGAGGGGAAGGGCGAGCCGGTGCCCCTGGACAGAGGAATGTCTTCCAAGTGGCGCCTTTTCGTCTCTGTCTCACAAAGGGAAGAATTTGTGTCCTTCACTAAAAATCAATCCGTCAGAAACTGCTAATTGCTGGAACACAATGTGTCCAAAAGTATGCAGACACCTCCTAATCGATTATTGGTGTCGCCAGGTATGCTAACCAGCTAACTTGTCTGATTTCCTTCGAGCCAATGAGGCACATTAGCGTGCTCACGATTGAAAGTCAAACGCTTGTTCATGTCTATTATTCACACGGTGTCTCTGCGTCGTTTTATATAACCAAGAGCATCGACTTGACCCGCAGGAGGAGTTTTACACGCAGCGGAATCTGTCACGGGTCCCGGCCGGGAGAAATAGCAGCGCTTCTCGGCGAGCTAACCTCCAGAGTTATCGGTAGCTACTCACACACTCCGACTCGACGTCGCTCTTTGCCTCGACGCGGGTCGCCGTCGCCTCTGGCGGGTCGGGAACTCTCCCTCGGCTCTTGGTGGCCGGGGAGTCGGACCTTCCGCTGTCCGAACACGAACCAGACTCGTCGTCGTCCTCGCTGTCCTGGGACGCGCGCCTCCTCCTCCGCCGCCGGTCTGCCATCTTAGGTCTCGAATGGTTAGAACCGGAAGGAAGCAAGGAATTATGGGTAAATGAGGCTGTCTTCTTCGTACGCTGTCTAACGGAAGCTGGCAAACTGCTTCACAGGGCTTCGTCGCCCTTTCTGGATTGGAGCGTGTGACAGCGTATTTTCTTCGTGACTTCATTAACGTGGACGCTGATTCACAGCGGAAGATCATAATAGTTCTGACTTGTTTCCCACTTTTTATTGTTTTTGAAATATTCAAATTTTTCTGGGATTTATTTGGTGTTATATTTTTCCTTTCCCCTCTGGATTTTGTCCACGGTAGCGCTGATGTAAACGATGAACTTCTTTGATGACTGGTTTTATATAACAGGCGTCACGTGTCCCTCTGTCTTATTTTTCCATGTTTTTGTCCTCGTCTCCTTTCCTCCCGTCTCTGTGTGTGTGTGGGGGGGGTCAAACTAGCTTGCAGCTTTCATTCATTCACCTTTGTATAAATACTTAGTGTTGGTTTTGCAGGGTGTGGGGTCAGATTTGCCCCCCCCCCCAGTGTTGCTGTGACCTGTGTGTGTTGTGTTCTGCATGAATTAAGCTCTCGGAGTGTTGGTAAAAGCAGATGTATTTCCCATTTGGGTTTGACAAAGGACACACAGCTCATGCACGGTCTGAAAATGCGGCGTATGTGACGTGCGGAGTCTGGACCCACAAGCGGACACAGGAAGCTCAGGGGTTCAAGTACAAATCAAATTTATTTAACAGAAACAATCAAAACCGAACAAAGTAACAATAGAACACCAGGGCTGGACACGGCTGTGGTGGCTGAGCTCTCCAGTTCAGGCAGGGCTGGAACAACAAATACACAACGATTAACAAAAGGCGCTGGAAACTCCAGGAAGGTGCTAGAAAAAAAAAAATACAAACAAAAGATCGCTAGGAAAACTGTGTAAAGTAGTCAACACAAAATCACTCACAACATAAGGAGGGAAAAAGTAGTGAACTGAAAATCACTAGACACGCTAGGAAGACTGAGTAAAGGACTGAAGAGCAAATCTCTAGTAATACTAGGAACCACGGGATCAAAGTAGCAACGAAAAACCACCAGAGGAGAACCGGACGCGAAGCACATGAAAATAAGGAAGTCGAAGTAATCAAGACGTAGGGAGTGATCGAGGTTTACCGTGCGAGGAACAAGACGTTCTGGCGACAAGCAGATCAGGATCTGTGTCTTAAATACAGCCACTGATGAGGAATCAACAGCTGCGGGTAATCAGCTCTGCACACCTCAACCGCTTCAAGTCCTGAAATGAAGTAAAACAAAACCACAACACCGGAGACGGAACAAAACACAACTACCAAAATAAAAGCAGAGAGCGCAACATTTCTTCATCAGATTAAAAATTTGAGGGATTGGAAATTCCGAATCCGCTGATTGTACGGATGCTAAATCAAATCCGATCATGACGTGCGTATACATGCTTTAATCAGAATAACAACATTTTGACATGCGCAGATTTGTCTAA
The DNA here is from genome assembly GCA_001698575.1 of Mola mola. Classification (NCBI taxonomy): domain Eukaryota; kingdom Metazoa; phylum Chordata; class Actinopteri; order Tetraodontiformes; family Molidae; genus Mola; species Mola mola. The sequence goes on from KV751440.1 coordinate 107,507, forward strand.
TTTCCCTAAAATAACCACAGAAGAAGAAGTTGTAGTTCCGCCTGTGCTGTAAACAAATACCTAAGTGGTGAAACTTTGCACTTTCGCGCTTTTCCCTGCAATTTAAACTCTGAAAGAATGGACCTGCGCAGGTTCTGAAAGCCAAACCTTTTTTCTACTGTCCTCAATGATCAAGCTACGGCCTCAGTGACACTTAATGCTCCTGCGTTACAGGAAGAGGGAGAGGGAGGGCAGTCGTGAGCAGCACACATGCCCAGTGAGGGTAATATTACCCTTAACAGGAAGTGGTGATCAGAATAAGTGTTTACATGGATGCGGTTCAGAATAAGGACCAACCTTTTCCATCGTAATGTAATTTCTGTCCGAATGAGCCGAAAGGGATCAGAATCTTCCAGTTGACGTGTTTACATGAAGTATTTTTATTCCGATCAGCCCTTCATTCCTAATATTTGTGTCCATGTAAACAAAGGCAAATCAGTACAGACCTTCTCATCAACTGTCCAATCAGAGCTCGTGGTCTGTTTTTTTTTGGTACTCGGACGTTTGACTCTGGGGTTCGTAAACTCGTCACCGCTGAGAGCCCGAAAGCAGCAACTCTGCCCCCCCCTCCCCTTCCTGTTTCTGCTCCGAAGCCCCGCCCCCTGAGAGAAGGTTTGACACGCGGGTCTTTGCGTTTTTGGCTCGATGCTGTCTACCGAGTGTTGTGGATCAGCCAATAGGTGATCTGTGACTGTGGTAAAGCTTGAATACAGAGCCTGAACAGATGCAAAGTCTGATCGTTTTCTGACCAAATGAATTACAATATTCTCAAAAGTTATTATGGGACTTCTACGGCGGAGCGAGAAAAAACATTTGGAGAAAATATTATGAGGAGAACAGTTGAACCATTAGGAGAATTAAACGAGAAACCAAGCTGGAATAGGATGATTACACGGTGTTAGTCAGTCCGTGTGACTTAAGAGGACAGATAGAACCGCACCGACCTTTTACCTCTGCATCGAACTCAGTAAAGTTAAGACTTTTTCTTTTCGTAAATTTTAAAACTTTATCCTTGAAATAGTAAAACCGAGAGGATTATTGTGGCTCTAAAAGTTTAGCCGCAGTAAGACCTTTTTCTGGGTTCGACTCTGGGCCCAAAAGTCGCATCGCTGCGAGCAGGGTTCGAACCTGCGCGGGGAGACCCCATTGGATTTCAAGTCCAACGCCTTAACCACTCGGCCATCACAGCTGCCCACAACACGCGACGAGTCACCTTCTTGTTGTTGTCACCGCGTTCCTCCGCAAACAAATAACGTCCTCCGT
>KV751440.1:123467-141878 GCA_001698575.1 Mola mola
GGAACAGTGAGGTAGTGTGACCTGTTAATAAAACAGTGTGGGCGGGGCTAATGTTTGTCCGCGTTCACTTCCATCGCCATGTTCGTACGACTGACCTGAAACTATGAGACGTCTCCTGAGAGGTCATTTTAAAGGCCCAATTCACCCCAAAGTCAGAAATCATTTTCTGCTTTTAGCTGTGTTACTCTTTATCCATCCAGTTTGTTTTGTTAGTTACGACACAGTTTTAGGGCCACAATTACGATTTTTTATTTTTTTTTTTAAGTTTTGAGAAAGCCCTAAAGCCCAAAAACGAAATGTTTGTGAAACCAACTTGACAAAGTGGGGCTGATATCTGTCCTCTGAAGGAACACACTGAAATCAACACTTTTTAATCCCAATATTTCATCTTTTTCTTGTACAATTATGACTTTATTCTCATGAAGTCATGACATTTTTCTTGTAAATTTGCGAGTTTATTTCCAAAGCCTCCATTTTTTTTTTTCCCCCACAATGGCTGTAATTCTCTGTTGTTGTCGTTAGTGCAAGTTTCTCATTGAATCAATCGGCTCATTTTTGGTTACTGAAGAAGTTTAATGAGCACGATGAAAAGACCTATTGACCTTGTTATGGTAGAACTCCAGTATTTTTCAGTTTTTCACAGTATTTGGGATACATCGTATCCCCTTCCTTATCATATTATCACAAACAATTTACAGTTATGTACCCGATTGTAGGATTGAAATGTTTGGGATTATTAGATCCTTTAATGTCAAAACATTAGATAACATGTCAGAGGACTTTCCAACAGAAGGCAGACGTTTGCCGCCTTTGTTGATCCATTGGGGAGCCACTGATGTTCTTCGGCCTGAAGGGATGGAAATTATTAACACGGAATTTTTCTGTCAGTTCAAAGATCCGAAAATCTGAAATCAGGGAATCATCCCTGCAGTATCCAACAGACTTAATTGCAGACCAGGGTGTCTGACTTCCGACATGCACCTCCATTCTTTCCTGTCAGTGTAGTTGATAGGATCTATATGTGCCAAAAATGCAGCCATAGAACATTCTCCAAACACCGAGTCAAAGACAAGCTATGCTAAAGTAGGCCGGCTACAGCACCTTTATTTGGAAGGTGGCCGCTGCCCCAGAAAGCACCATGAGCTCACCACCACTTTTTAGCCACCTTCTTGGTCCTGTAACCTTATCGAAGTTAGGTAGCGAACAAGCCAAAGCACCATCCAACAGTCATAAATACGAGCAGTGCCAAACAACCCTGGGTGTCCCACTCACTGCAGGACTCTAACCCGGCCTTCTCCTCTGTGACAGCTCTCCAAAGACTCCAGTCCTGCTCCCCGGACAGAACCAGCTCAGGAGATGACGCCGGCAAGCACCGAGCGATATGACGTCTGCGAGACTTTGGCAAAAATCATCCAGATTCACCAAAACAGCAGCAAGTGTCAAAGAGTTTGAGCTGGGATGAGCAGCAGGCTGCAGGTGTTCAGTGTTAACACCAGCAGAGGGCAGCAGACAGCGACCATCGTTTAGATAAGTAGATACTTAAGGTTAGATTAATCCAGCTGAGGCTGCTTTTCAGTCATCTTTGCAGCTCGTTACCACAACCCTGCCATGTGAACAAACATATTCTTGGAAGTCTGTGCGGCCCTAATTGGTGTTACTGACATACTGCATCTCCTGCACTGACGCGACAACATGTTCCTGCTCCTCAGAGGGGGATCCCTTCAGTTTGTCACGACCTTCACCTGATCCTGTTGGAAACGAATGACCTGGTATCACTAATGAACTTCACAATAAAAGCCCTGTGGATTGTTTCATTTGGGACGATACGCAACTTTAATGGTCATAGACAGCAATACAGCACATAAGTAAGATCCGAGTACGACAGAAAAACAACCTGGAACCACGTCGAACATTTCTGCTGAGCCTGCTCCAGTTATCACAGGATCAACTTTTTCACCAATCATTGCTGATGATGATAATGATGATGTGGATGTTTGAGTGGTGAAGGAATGGACGAGGTGATCATCATTTTAGAAACAACCATCAGGATGGGTCCAGTTTCACCACAGAAAAGTACCTCAGCACAAGTTTGAGGTACTTAACATGAATCTTTTCTTTTGTGCTTGAGAGAAATATTGTCGGATTAATGTCACATAAAAAATACAAGTTTGTACAATCTTCTAATCTTCTGTCATGGTTGCACTTTCAGTAACTCTTCAATATGTCATTAAAAGATCACCAGCCTGAAAGCAGGTTAACGTCTCTTCTGTCCTCTTCCATCATTCACTGGACGACTCCTCGGATCTGTCTGGTGACCGTTTTCAGGGAGGCCGCCTCACCGTTGGGAACCTATGGACTACACTAGCTAACTGAAGCGGCGGCGTTGACCTCTTCGGGCAGCATGCCCCTAGCGGCAGGCAGGAAGGTTGAGGCAGAGCTGAACTTCATTTGTTTTCTCCCCATCGGGCGGCGGGCCGCAGTCGGCCCTGGGTGTACCAAAGAAGGTCGCAGGCTCCCTCTGACGACCAATGGTAGGACTGAAGATAGAGATAGGGATGACTTTAGTAATCCCCGTAGGGAAATGAATTGCACACACACACACAGAAGTCAGACACAGTTTCTGTAACATTATTATTCAGCTTTGCGTGGCTCCGTCACGTGAACAGGACGTAGCGCGTCGACGCGGTTCGACTTATTTTTCTTGAAGAGGTCCGAGGCTCAGCAGGGTGTCCAGTGCACCACAGCTCCTTTTCAGTAAATAATTACCCGGTTTTAATCTTATAAACCTGCTGCAGAGAAAGCTGCTTGCTGTGTGTGTGTCTTTGAGGAAGTTAGCAAAGCACGATCATTTATTCTTACTAAATGTTTTTTGGGGGAAAACCCCCTTCAGAAAAAGACTCTAAATGTTCTTTGGCGTTATCACGTCTGAAGGGGGCACTTGTTGAGGCTGTGGCTCACTTCTGGTTCGTCCCCGTGTAATGATATGGTGAGAACGAAAACGTGGGTCCGTGTGTTCAGACTCAGTTCAGGTGTCCCCTCAGTCTGCTGCAGAAACTCCGGCCCCTGATTAAAGTTATCCCAGCACACATCAGTTACAGACAGCCAACATTTCCCACCAGTCGACACCGACACCCCCTTCGGCAACAACCCGACTCACTTGTATTCGCTGTAATCAGGTTTGCAGTATCGTCTCCTGGAGCGACTGGACGTTTCTCCGCAGGAAGGATTGCACAAGCTCCACGGCTCCCAGCCCTCCCAGGTGCCCTTCACTGCAACACACACATCAACCACAAGGCCAGGCCATCACATCCGGGCTTTCTGTGACTCCATCAGAGTCTTAAAACGGAGATAAAATCCTTTCAATGGGTTCCATTGGATCATGAAATCAACATTACTTTATAAAGCTGCATTTGGGGAAAAATGAGTATCGGTGTATCGCTGACTCAGCAATATCAACGTCAACTCCTGTTTGCGAGTCCCCGTTGCCGAGGAAGGTTTCTCTTAAATTCAAAATGTGTAGAAACACATCTGAGTGAATTGTCGCTAAATCCAGAGTTCAAATTATTGTAAACCTTTTACTCCTGCTCAGTCTTTGTGTCAAATATAGCTGCAGTGTCCACTGCAGCTATATTTGTACTTCTTCTCATCTTTAACGTCACCTTGACTTAGACGAGAGCCGCGAGTCTGTTTTTACTGATTTTCTCATGTTTTGGTGGATTTATTTTCTTTCAGAAATCCAATATCTCCTCTATATGAAGAAAAAGACTATAGAAGTACTTTTTGCACTTTAGATACTGATGAATAACTAACATAAACTATGTTTCACAACTGAATTTGTTTGTACCTCATTTTTTTATATTTAACTGTTTCTCAGACATTATTTGACATCATTCTTTTTTTTTTATCGAGGATGTTGTTTTGCTCCCTACAACATTAAGCCCCGCCCCCAGAAATAGTCAGGATTGGTTCCTGAGGTTTTCGATGGAGAGGAGCCAGGCCGTCCCCACCCCCGGAGTCTGATTGGTGGATCGAAAGCAGAAATCCTCAGCCGATGCTGATTTCAGACATGCTGTGTGTTGTCGGACATAAAAACACCACATGGACACGCTGACGAGGCCAGAAACAGGATTTTGAAGGGAGGAGGTTTCTGAGAGGGACTGTGGATCTAAATGACTTTGACTGGAGCCTATCCCAGCATCCCCGGGCGAACTGGCCAGTTCATCACAGGGCTGACATTTAGAGACATTAACCAATTAACCGAACACCACCCACACAGACGGGGAGAACATGCAAGCAGGGAAGGCCAGAGAGGCCCTGACCCGGGAATCCAACCCAGGACCTTCTTGCCGTGAGGTGAGATGATGCCGCCAACTACTGAAATACATATTTCACTTCATCTATACTGTTATTTTCTACCTGCCACTGTTTGCATGTGTGATATTAGTTAGATCAACAATTCACTTCCTCATTGGGACCAGATGTGATTTGGATTCACGCTTTCATTCCTCAGCTGGTTCAGTTTATTCCATTCAATAATTGTTCAGAGAGATTAGGAACAAGGAAAAAAACACACAATTTCTCCATTAAGGTGCGCTGAATTATGTAACAACTGGTGCCTTACATGAGACGCGTCCTGTATCTTTACAAATTGTCGCCGTAGCTTCTTCACTTTAACGCGACGCTGCTCACCACCTTGGTTAGTTCCCGCTTCATTCTTTGGCTGAAGATTCGGACATGTAAATTGTACGCCTGCAGTGATGACGGGTTCCAAGCGGTCTTGGACCGCCCTCAAACTGACCCAAACAAGGCAATCTCAGAACCTTGAGAGGTTTAGGTTAGTATCAGGGTGCAGGCGTATTTGTGAACTGATATGTGGGCCCCCGTTTGCACGCTCTGGATAGCTTACTGGGGAGTCCCCTCCAGTCTATTTACGCGAGGAATCATGATTGTATCTGCAGTTTTAAATTGTGAAAACATGGGAGGAGGTGTTGCTGACAGTGTGGGGACACAGCTGTGCCGACTCAAGTCCCGCGAATGTGATTCAGTTATTGACTTGGTTAAAGGTTCTGGCGAGTCTTCGGGAAAATAATCTAATTAGTGTTCCAAAGGGTGTCCAAAGGTGTGTGTGTGTGTGTGTGTCACCCACAGTAACACAGGTTGACGTCGTAGCAGACCCGTCTCTGGGTCAGACTGTCCCCGCTGCAGATGGATCCGTTGTGAGCTCGATGGATGCACTGACGCTCTCGAGTTTGACTGCCGCCCAGGTGTTTGCAGTGGATGACCCGCCCACCAAATGGGAACTTACACGGCGTCCATGACGACCATTCTGACCACATCCCGTCCACTGCAGACACACAGGGGTTCCACTCCAGACTGATGTATCTAACCACAGGTTTATCCTCACATTTATGCTGCTAAAGTTCTACAACATGTTTACAAGCCAGAGTTTTACATCTTAGCCCACACGTGTTCTCAGCTTCATGTAGTATCTGTAGGAAAAGTACTGGTAGTGCCATAAAACACGTCTGCCTGTGACTGACGTCTGATTCTAGCATAATGAGTGGGCGGAGCTTAATGAGGCCAGTGCGAGTGTTCATTCACAGTACGATGTTAATGCTGTAAATTATGGTCTCTTTTGCAGAAAACACACCCTAATGCAGGGGATGACGGTGGGGCAACCATCTGATTGCCAAGTTGCTGCCCTTCACTTGTCAATTAGAGTTTCAATCTACAAACCGATGAGTGACAACATGATGATGCAGTGTGTGTCAGTCAGAGGATTGTATGTGACATCATTAGACTGTTCATACTGATGCTTTTGCGTTCTGCATTCGTACTTTAATCTTAATCTGTGTGGTGCGTACCTGGACAGTGGACTTTGGTTTTACAGACGTTGGTTTGACGTGTCGCTCCCTGACACGGCTGGCCGCCATGATTGGGGGCGGGACTGTCACACTTCCTGGTTGACACCTGGAGCCCCACCCCACAAGTAACAGGACAGGAGGAGAAAGGGGACCATGAGCCCCAGTCTCCGTTAACTGAGACAGAAATGAAGATGCTAAAAGTTACCATCTCTAAGACCAAAGTTGGGAGGTTTTATCATCCCTGTGAATCATGTAACTATGGAATAGAAACAAAGTCTTGACAGACAGACAGACAGGTGTACCAGGACAGTAAGGCAGGTGGTTGCAGTTCTCTATCTGTCTTTTGTCACCCTGGCAACCTCTGCCAGGTGGGCTGGATGAGGGGGCGGGGTTTGAACAGGAGCGGTGGCGAGTCCTGGTGGGAGGTTTGCCTTGTGGGATACAGGATGAAGAACATTCCCCCCAGCTGGACCAACCGGACCAGAACCCGTCAACTGTTAGAGACACCAAGAGACATAAACGCGTGTGTGTGTGTGTTTGCGTGTGCGCGTGCATGTGTGAGTGTGTGTGTGTATTACCAGGACAGGTGTTCTGGCAGACTGTGGTCCGTGTGCTTGGGCCTAAACACGTCCGACCACCATATTTAGGGGCAGGCAGGTCACATATCCTGGTTGACAGCTGAAGCCCCTCCCCACAGGTGACAGAGCACTTCCTGGCTGGAGACCACGCCCCCCAGCTGCCATCCACTGCAGATACATACAATCAGAACACTTGTTGGGCTCTAAAGCCCTCACCTTTGTGCGTGATCGGGTCATTGCCTCACCTGGACAGTTGGGGACTTCACTGCAGTGCTCCACCTGGAAGTTATCTCCAGGACAACGGTTGCCAGGTGGCACCGTGTCATTGGATGGGGCGGGGTTAGAGCAGTAACGAGATCGCTTCTTGGTGGGGATGATGATGTCATGCATGCTAGAGATACATGACCCAGAACACGGAAGCCAATTGGACCAGCCAGACCAACCACCATGAACTGAGAGCGAGAGAGCAAGAGTTAAAGAGACAGACAGACAGACAGACAGACGGGTGGACAGGTGGACAGACAGACGGGTTACCGGGACAGGGCATGTGTGTGGGACACGCTTCCGTCTCGTCTGAATCACCGCTGCAGGCTGCGTGACACTCAGGAGGATCAGAGCAGACTCTGCGTCTCTTCCTGACTCCGCCTCCTCCACAGCTCACCGAGCAGGTTGACCAGGCGAGCCATTGGCTCCACCCCTTAGCTACAAACACACACACACACACACACACACACACACACACATAATTGACCAAATTCAACCTCAACATGTGTGTGATTAACGCGTGCGTGTACCGTTGCAGCAGGTGCCGGTGCAGGGCCGTATCTCCAGGTTGGCCTCTGGGTTCCTATGTTCTGAGTTGCCGATGCCGAAGTACTTCCTGTGTCTCAGCGTGACGCCGTCTCCACACAGGACGTTACAGTCCGACCACCGCGACCATGGCGACAACACCAGAGGACTGCGAACACACCCACACACACCGCAGTCACACGCGTGTTCACACGTGCGCTGTCAGGAATCCGTGCGTGTGTGTACGCACTGACCCACAATATTTACACGTGTCGTTGTTGTCCTGGTAACCATAGCGAGGGTTCTGACAGCAGTCATCTTCATCCACATCACCGAGCTCGTCGTTACACTCACCCAGGACCTGATCGAAACGTGCAAAACAGCGGACACACTCTGCGTGAACGCACACGCACACACACACACACACACACACACACACACACACACACACAAACAGGTTGGCCCGGAATGTGGTAAATTCATGTTTACACAAGTTAATGATTAATAAGGATTAATACTGTTCACTTTCAAATATTTTGTGTGTTTGTGGAGGAGGAGGATTTCCATGATTTCAACACAGGTGAAAGATCGTTTATGTTTATCAAATGTTACACAACTTTCAGGCACGTTGTCTCAAACAAACATGATTCAGGGCTTGTTTCCCGTAAACTGCACCTGTCACGTCTCCAAAAAATATCAACTTGGGATTTTCAATCATCCCATCTGTCAGTCAAGAGAAGCAGCAATTATTCATTTTGATTAAAAAAAACAAAACACTCAAAGTGCATACGTTGTGTGTGTTTAAACCACCTTATTTGTTTATTAGCTTCTTTGTGTGACATGGAGCAGAGAGAGATTGAAAGTGACAATACTGCTATGTGGTTGGTTGGTTGGTTCATTTCCAATATTTACAATGATGCTGCGTCCACAAAAGAGGAACAATCGGGACCTCTATCTATCAAGAATCACAGAAAGAGCTGGAGAATGAGATGACTGATTAGGCTTCAATCCACCAATCAATCAAGTTTAATTTGTACAGCTGTCAGGTACCAGGTCCGGAGGATCCAATAAAGCAGAGTCTACAGGGAGCGTTCTAAAACGGTAGTCGTTTTTATTTACAATGGTCAAAACCAGGAATTCGAATGTTGCGACGGTACAGATTAGGATAAGGCAAACTCGGAATCGGAAAACAAAACGAGATCAAAACACCGGGAACTCACAACAAATTCACGCTGGACTGCTAACGAGGAAGATAAGGTAAGACCAGCTGGCAAAGGAGGAAGGGAACACGGGGGTTAAATACACGAGGGAGAGCTAGACAATTGGACACAGGTGGGACACATTAGGGAGTTGACAGGACACGGAGAGTAAGACACAGACAGAACTTCAAAGTAAAACAGGAAACACTGAATGACCCTAACAGACAGACGCTTTACACTAGCAGGTCCTGACAACAGCCCAAAATCACAAATAAAAACTAGCCTCTGAGGGCTTTACAATCTGTACATAACAACACCATCTACCCTCAGACCCTGGAACCGGGTGAGGAAAACACCAAAACCCTGGACAGGGACAAAGAAGGAACCTCAGGGAGAACCACAGAGGAGGGATCCGTCTCCCTGGGACGGGTAGACGTGCGATAGATGTCACAAGTACAGAGCACAACAATATGACATCATTACAGTCTATGGATATGAAAACATGAGAACTGAGTCCAGGAACCAGGCCCTGATCCAGGTCAGGATTCCAGACCACTCTGTCTGCTGCTGGGTAGGATTGGTGAAGTTGATCCTGATCCCAGACTCAAGGTCACATCTCGACAGGACAGCAGAACACTGACGTTTAGCAGAAGAACCGCAAGTAACAGGTAGCTGATTAACGACTTGCAACGAAGAAATTACAATAATCTGCTTTATGTCATCGTGTCTAAGAGACGGAAAACATCGTAAAATGGCACATTTACACTATAGAACAGTGACTGTATGTAGAACACTGAGTTCCTCTAATTCCACTTTGTAAAATTTCAAGACTTTGATTTTCATGAAACACATCTCACGTGTGCTCCTCATTTTACCGCTTGTTTTCACCTCACGAGCACAAATACGCAAATCTCGGACATCAAGAATCGGGAAAAATTGTCCCAGTAACCATGTGGCCTCACCTGACTGGAAAACAGTCGCCGAGCTCCTATTTCAACATGTTCAGGCCCCATTTTCCTCATCTAATAGCCAGTTTTCTTCTCCACACTTTGGTCTCTGCCACTAACCTGAAGGGGAGGTTCACCACCTCTTCACCGTTTTACTCCGACAGACAAGCAAAGATTAACGTTCACAGGATGAGACTGACCAGAACGCTCCACAGAAGCCAGCACCAGAACCGCCACGAGCACAAGCCGCCGAGCCGTGGGAGCCTCCATGGTGCTGCAGAAAACTGTTGGGTGTGAGAGGCGACTGCAGCTCGCTCCCTTTGTCTCTCTCTGACCCGGCCCCTCTGCTGGCCCTGTGTGTCGCTGAGAGGACCAGCTGGAGGTATTAAAGGGAGGAACTCAAGTTTGTGTGTGTTTGTGAGTGGCTTTTTTCCTCCTGGGTTCCTGTAAAGTTCATCGGCCGTCCAAACGGACCTTCACAGGTCAACACGTGCAAACATGCACACCCACTACTTCAGTTACTGCCTCTAAAACAATGTACAAAGTCCTCTGAACAGACATGTTGTCAGAATTAGTAGGATTATGTTCACACACACTAGTGGATCCTCACATTCATGACTCAAATACAACTGTATGAATATCCCAGTGAACGTGCGGTAACTCCATCACGGTCCGTTGGGCCACCACATACATTTTTTGGGGCCTTTTTCACTACCCAGAATTGTTTCAAATTCTGGTCAGTTCACACCAATTACCCAAACGCCGTCGAAGGCAGACAGCTGGCTAGCTCCGTTAGTTGCTAACCGGTGTGTAACCCATCTATTAATGCCGTGTCATTGCTGCCTATGACTCCAAGCCTGATTAAAGAAATATTAACTTACTTTAAGAAACATTTTTGTTTCTAGCAAACGTATAAATCAGTCCGTTATGAACTACTCTTTCGGAATGTACAAGCTGAAGCCAATTGTTTGTGGTCGGTATGGGATGGTCATGTACTCGTTCCACCTCTGTTGCTCTTAGTTGTTGAGGTTTGATGTGCAGTGTGTGTGTTTTGCTGCTGTGAGGTGCACCTCCCTGTGGATTCAGTCAACAGTGGGTAAAGGAAGGAGGTTTGGCTCAGTACAGCTTTTTCGATTACCCTTTGTGGAACATAGATAAATAGTTTATATACGAACCCAACAGGCGGTGTTCTAACTAAGTGTACATTCTCAAAACCCTTTTCTCTAGAGCGACTATGGCCACGGATGTTTTGGTGTCTGCCATTCAGCGATTAGAAATCATGAATACTATTCTTAAACAAGGCAGAGAAACCAGTTCATCAATGCAAAGAAGGGATTTACTTACTCTGCAGTCAAAACTACAGCTGAAATGAAAACAATGATCCCAACAAACTAAGACCTGCTGCTGGAGGAGGTGAGGGACACATTAGATCAATGGATGACAGTGTTCATATCAACGATCGGCCAAGTACATCTAATCAAAATGAACATATTTATCCAACCTCTTCCAGTCAATCCTTCCGACGGAGTATCAGGGCCACAGTTAGACAACAAATCTGGAGACTTCAGGAATAAAGTTGGACATTTCTGAGGATAAACCCATAATTGTTTTTAGATAAAAGTCAAAGTATTATGAGAAAAAGTGTTAATTTCAGTGTTTTCCTTCAGAGGACACATATCAGTGCCATCATGAGGCTCGTGGAGATTTTCAGTCCAGGTTTCACAAACAGGGAAATTCTTCATCAGCATGAGGACGTTGAACAGAAACTGTGTTGATTCTGAAGAAAGAACTACACGGAGACTGACCAAGCACCTGCCTGTTTGGTTGATTTCTGCATGGAATCTGGTAAAGTTACTTTTTTATCGCAAAATGATGACTTTTTTCTCATAAATGTATGAATTTATCCTCAAAACATTTTTCAATGTGGCCCTAAAACTCACAAAACACATATTATGAGACGTGAGCTTCCATACCTGCCTCTGAAAGGGGGGAGGGAGGTTTACGATGCTAAAAGCCGTATTCAGATTGACCGGGCGTCCTGTCCTGTGGTTATTTACAATGCGTGTCAGGCTCTAATGGACAAGGATATCTGCTTCAGCAGGGGCTTTCCAGCAACTTTGACCCTGAACCACAACGGCAATGAGCGCACGTTTGAAACACAAAAAGATGCACAAAAATACACTGGAATAAAGTGGAACGGGAGTCTTGCTGGGTCTGAGGAAGTACGGCTCATAAAGGACCATGTACGTTTCTCTTTGTTACAGCACATATTTTACTTTGAGAGAGCATTTGGACAGAAGACTTCTAACGAGGTAAATGGTGACGTGGCGTTTTAAAGTAACGAGCTGTCGTCTCCTCTTCGCCGTGCCTCTATTGTGGTCGATGACGTGAGCTGTGGAGGTTTTGTGCTGAAAGTTGGGTAGAACAATAACAGGCAGGTAGTAACTTTATGTCGTCGGAGCAGGGGTGGGATGTAGTTTTTTCCCCCCGTTTCAAGCTCCGGAGGTGGGAACTCCTTCTGGCAGCATGTGCTCCTCTAACGCCACGCAAACAAAAGAAAACAAAAGAAAACAAACACAAGCTTATTGTGTTTGTTTTCTTTTGTTCATTCACAGCTTTCATATTATCTCCATGTTACATTATTTTCTGCGTGAGGAAGTGTTCTAGTTATGTCCCATCTTTAAAAGATTGAAAGGTTAATAACAGCACAAGTCATTCAACTTAGATGTTTGTTGTAATGACTCATTTTTCTGTTTGCTCTGGATCGTTGGATGCATGGAGAATCACTAATCAATTCTTTTTCAAGGATTGATCCTATTTTCATTTCTAGATGAGTTCTTGCTCCATTAATACATGAAAGGCTCCAGGCCCTGACAGGTTTCGGCCCCACTTTTATTACAGTCGTTAGCCACCAGGTTAGTGGTGCCTCCTTTAACAATATATGGAGTCATTTAAAAAAGGCCCACGTCCACCAACTCCAAATCTCGCCCACTATCTCTAATTTTAAAGAAAGATAAACCTCCCAATTCATGTACCTCTACCATCTATCATACATCATATAAGCTTGCTTGGGGTAGATTGTAAAATTTTGTTTTTTAGCTTCTTGTTTTAGAGGTTGGAGGATGTGTTGCCCACTTTAGTGAGAGTGATCAAAAATAGGCTCCCAATATACGATGGCTTCTAAATGTAATACAATTTTCACAAAAGAGTGAAGTTCTCGCTTTGACCCATTGGCGTAGGAGTATCTATTTGCCGTTCTGAACAGGAATGGTCTGGGCTCCGATTGTGTTGAATGGGTCAAATTGCTATACAGGTCTCCAACTGCAAGGTTATGGTAAATGGGTCAGCATCTGACCTTTTTCCCTTGAATAGAGGTACACACCAGGGCTGTCCCCTCTCACCCTTGATATAGGTTGACTAAACATCACAATTGTATCAAAGACATAAACACCTGGATGACCCGTAATTTTTGAATGTTAAATTCAGCTGAAACTGAAGTTATTATGCCAGGCCCTGAACATCTCAGGAATATTTTATCCAATGATATAATAACAGCATTACCTTGGCCTCCAGCACTACTGTTAGAAATCTGGGAGTTATCTTTGATTAGGATCTGTCCTTTTGTCCTTTTTTTACCTTCGTAATATTGCAAAATTCAGACATTCTGTCACTAAAAAAGATGCAGAAAAATTGTTCCACACATTTGTAACCTCAGGCTGGATGACTGCAGGCTGCACTATCAAGTCTCTACCGACTCTTCAGCTGATCCAGAACCGCTGCTGCTCGTGTACTGGCTCGAACAAGGAAAAGAGCTCATATTTCTCCTGTTTCAGCTTCTTTACACTAGCTTCCTGTCAAATCTAGAATAGAGTTTAAAATCCTCCTCTTTACCAATAAAGCTCTAAATGGTCTTGCACCTTCATAACTTAAAGAGCTTATATAGTGCCTTATTACCCAACTAGATCACTACATTCCCAAAACACATGCTTACTTGTATTTCCTAGGATATCCAAAATTTGTCTGGGAGTTCTGGAGATCCACCATCTTTCTTCAGGGCCATACACCTCCCAGTCAACTAGGAAGTGATCCCCCTGTCCTGCCAACAGTTAAGGGAGGCTGTGATGCCAGGCACCTCAGGGATGCCTCCAAACTCTGGTTAGCTCACTCGGTCTGACCATTTGTCTGTGGATGATAGCCAGAGGAGAGACTGGCCAAGGCCTCCAGGGCTTAACATCCCGGGATCCAGGATGGTAGGCGATGGTAAAATCAAAGCGGTGCAGAAACAGAACCCGCCAAGCCCGGCAAGAATTCAGCCTACGGGCAGAGTGGAGGTAAGTTTTTATGGTCAGTCCAAACTATAAACTGATGAGTTTCACCCCGCAACCATTGCTTCCATTCCTCCAATGCCAAAACCACTGCCAACAGGTCCCGGTTCCCCACATCAAATTTTCTCAGCTGGTGAAAGTTGGCGAGAGATAAAAGGCACAAGGTTGCAGCTTCTGACCTGAAGGAGAGACAGGACAGCACCCACCCCTGAATCAGAGGTATCCATCTCAACAATTCGCTCAGTTGGGGTCAGGGTGGATCAAAATTGGAGCTGAAGCAAACATTTCCATAAGCTTATGAAAAGCAGTTTCAGCAGCAGACGTCCACACAAAGGCAACTTTTACAGAGGTGAGGTGAGTTAAAGGGGCTGCGAGATGACTATAGTTGTTACTCTTCTAGAATCTTCTGTTTTCTGTTAGTGGGAGCTGGCCAATCAGTGACTGCTTTCACTTTTGGCCGGACAGGTTGTGTTTGCCCCTTCTCAATCACAAAACCCAGGAAAGACAGTTGACACATGAAATTGACATTTCTCAGTCAGTTTTCCAATAGTCTCTAAAACCAGTCACACATGGATTACACGGTCTTCATAACTTTTAACAAAAGAAAAAATCAGGATCATCGAGATACACAACAAAATGGTTGAGTATATCCTCGAGTACATCATGGATATACTCGGGGAAAATCTGCCGGGGCATTTGTAAGACCAAAAGGCATCATGAGATAGTCCGAATGCCCTTCCATTCATCACCATCCCTAATGCGCACCAAGTGATACGTGTTCGTCAAGCCCAGTTTTGGGAAAAGGTCAGGCAGCAGAGAAACAGTTTCCCAGATAGACTGACCAGGCCGAGGAGACATTGTGCTCCACAGGAACGGCTGAAACCAGAGAAGCAATGTTGGGACGATAAAAAGTTGTTAAGATGGACTGAACCTCTGCCTGACTGACCTCTCCCTACGTCGAGCAGTTTCATCTCTCAGTGAAGTCCATCATTAATTTTTTCGTTAAGACCCTTCAAAAATGCACTTTGTAAAGCAGTTTGATCCCATCTGCATTCTGCAGCCAGGATATGAAAATTCAGGGCAAACTGAGAAACTGACTCAAAACCTTGACGTCTATTTCTAGCCTCTTTGCCATGAACAGCAATGAACATGGTCAAAGACCTTCATTTCCACAGAAAATCATTTTTATTTACTACAGATTTGAGGATCGCTCTGGGAAATAGCTAATGCCCAGGCAGAGGCCTTGTCCAAGAGCAGACTCACTCTGAAAGCAACCTTAGATTGATCAGACTGGCAAGTAATGCGTTGCTAAAGAGTAGGAATTGACTGCATGTTGAGTGATGTTTGTGGAAAGAATCTGCAATGTGTCTATTCATTTTTGTAAGGTTGTTTCATGGCGTCCATTAACGTGCCTGGAGAAACAAGAGTCAGTTTTTATCGTTCATTCTCTGCCGGGTCCATTTTGGCCAGATAATTCTGTTAAGGTCAGGTTTTAAACTGGACCAGCTGTGGCAAAGAAGAGGCCTCAGGCTGGATTGGTTTACAAAACAAGCATTAAATGTTCATAACAAAAGTTTATGCTCAAAATGTCTGAATAAAGCTGACTTGTAGTAAAGAACTAAAAGTTATTTGATGCGAACTGAAACTGACTGAAAAAAGGCAAAACAGAACACAGCAGTTAATCCCCAGAAGGTCATTTTTCAAAAGATTGCTCACAAGAAACTGATCCACGAGGCGGAATTACCTTGACACTGAAGCAGAGTCAAGGTCGGCCTTAAGTCAAACAAGCGCAGCACCTCTGCTTTGTTCCAGAGAGGGAGAGAGCCAACCACACCTCCTGTCCCAAGTGCAGGTGGGAAACAGAAGCAAACAGCTCCTCCTAAAAGCAAAACACAAAACCATAACAGAGAGAAATATTTCAGGTTTTTCCTAAAGAACGTCTCAGTGCTGTTTTAAAAGGTAACAATAACATTTTAATGAATGAATGCGGGGATGAAGCAGGCCGACGCAGAGGACTGGAGGGCTGAGATGAGTGAGGGAGAAGGGCGAGAGCTGGCAAGCAGGCAGGCAGGCGAGTAGTGGTCCAGGAGTACCGGAGAGAGAAACAACAGTTAAGAACACAACCAACTTGGAAAGATCTCAAGACAAGTGAGAGGCCTGAAGCGTAAGCTACCACTGAAGTGGATTCAACAATCTGGCGATGAGTGGGTGAAGAGCCGGGGTAGATACACTGCAAGCCGATGAACTGATGAGGCAGGTGAACAGACTGGGAGAGGTGATGAGCTGATTGCAAACAGGAGTGTAGAGTCGGGAGCCAGGAGAGCCACGCCCAGGCCAACACACACACACCCACACAAACAAAACAAACACAGAGAGAGGCAGACAGGGGAGCAGTGGAAAAACAGGGAAGGGGTAAGCACAGGGAAACACTAGGGAATTGTCCAGTACCATAACAACAGGTCTCTCCCCCAACCTCTTCTACTCTGAATCTGCCGTAAGGTTAGCAGGATGTAGCTTGGCACTGAATCCACAGGAGCTACCCTGAAAAGGCATAGTTTGGATGGCAGCAAATGTTCTTCATCAGCCTGTTTCAGCAATAGATGTGCGCCTTACCCACAAGCACAACCCCGTACCATGACGGTCCTGGCTTTTCAACTTTGCACAAGTCAACAGTTTAGGTGGTCCTTTTGCTTTTTAGCCCAAAGGACAAGACATCCATGATTTCCAAAATGTATTTGAAAGACTGACTTGTGGGACTGAAGGACACTTGTCCACTTTCTGTCCGTCCATCTCAAGCCTGGAAAAGTCTGTGATGTTTCTAGATGTCGTTGAAACCTAGCTTCAAATTTGCATGTTAGAGTGCTCACTTGCAGTGACGAACTGCATTCACTCAATGAATTTAGTCTACGTATCTGTTACTTCCAGGCTGGATTTCTGCCCTAATAAGATCCTAATGACTCTTGAACTAAACCAGAATGTAGCAGCCCTTGTTCTGACAAGAACGAGCATCTTAGACTGTATTTACCCTGTACTGGCTTCTCCACATTGGCTTCCTGTTAAATCCAGAAGAGAATTAGAAATCCTTGTCCTCACCTACAAAGCTATTCATGGTCAGGCACCATCTTATCTTACAGAGCTCATAGTACCCTATCACCCATCCAGAACCTTATTGTCACAATCCACTCCTGGTTTTCCCCTCTACCAACCCACTCTACCTGCCTGCCCTAATCAACATCATCAGACTCACCTGTTCCTCCCAGCTGCAACCAATCACCCAGCCTCCTCTTAACCAGCTCCTCCACACTCACTCTCTGCCAGATCGTCGTCGCGTCATATGCATTACCTTCCAGCACACTTTTCTTGACAAATCTCCTGTTACCTGACCGGCCTTCTGCCCCTGACCACGTCTCCTTGTCTCTGCCCCGGTATCCTGACCTGTCTTCTGTCTCTTGAACGTGCAGGGAACTCGTAACTGCCCGTTCCCTGTCTGCCTGCAGTCTGCCCGGACTTCCTATCCAGAGACTCCGTTTCCATTCTGAACGTAGACTGTGCTCGCCGACCAGGCTTCCTGATTGCCGTCCATATGGACTCGTGAACTTGTTAATAAAGTCCTGAACTGTGCTGGCCTAGATCTGTACTTTTCTTGGGTCCACTCTCACACCCGTTACAGTACGATCTGGCCAGAAATGGACCCAGATCTCTAGAATGGAGGAAATAGTCGGTCAGCTGGTTGCCAACTCTGTCGCGGTCACGGCTGAGAGCCCACAAGTCCTGGTGGAGGTCCATCGGGACATGACGAACATGCAAGCCCGGTTCCAAGCCTTGTAGTTGGGGGCTCCCCCAGTACGAAATTCTGCGGCTTCATCGGCGGACGCTGCTGCTCCACCGACCAGCGTGGGAGCTTCGTCGTGGGCGGCTGTCTCCTCCTCTGTCGGCGCTGCGGCTTCGCCTCTTGTTTCCCAAGTCCGGGAGCTTAACGTGGGCACACCGGAGCGTTATGACGGCGACCCGGCAACCTGTAATGCCTTCCTCTGCAACTGTGCCATCATCTTCTCCCTGCGGCCGCTCACCTTCTCTTCAGAGGCGGCTAAAGTGGCGTACACCGTCCATCACCTCACTGGATGGGCACGCTTGTGGGGAACAGCTGAGTGGATGAGAGGGACACCCGCCTGCCGCTCCTTCCGTGTGTTTTCTGACGAGCTCAGGAAAGTGTTCGGTACCGGTCCTTTGAGAGCTGACGCGGGACGAGAACTGTTGGATTTGGTTCAGGGGAGCCAATCAGTCACGGATTACACCATTGACTTTCGAACCAGAGCTCCACTATGTGACTGGAACACGGCCGCCCTCTGTGACGTCTTCAGACGGGGGTTGGCTGGATATATAAACGACGAGCTTGTGGCTTATGAACTGCCGTCCTCGATGGAGGACCTCTTCGCACTCGTCACACGCGCCCATCATCGCATCCAGGCACGTCGACGGGAGCGTCGTTCAGAATTACTCAGCCTCCCTCGTCCTCGCAGCCCTTCTCGCTCCCGGCCTTCAGTGACATCAGTAACAGTACCGTCAGCTGCAGCTCCTTCCAGTGAGGGGGGTCCTGAGCCGATGCAGCTTTGCCGTACCCGCCTCTCACCGGAGGAGAGGAAGAGGAGACAGCAGTTAAATCTCTGCATGTACTGTGGTCAGCCCGGTCATTTTGTCAGCCGGTGCCC
>KV751441.1:0-23137 GCA_001698575.1 Mola mola
CATGTGGGGTAAGCCAGTCTGAAAATATGGGTTTTGAGACATGATTTGAAGTTGAGCCGAGACGTTAATGCGGTGATATCCTGTGGCAGTACATTTCACAGTTGGGGGGCAGAGCGGCTAAAGGATCTAAGATTCATGGTAGACAGATGGGCAGGTGGAGTGGAGAAGAAGGAGGCAGAGGTGGACCTGAGTGTGTGGGAGGGAGTGTATATTTCTAGGAGTTCAATGAGATATAGATGAATGAGGTTATGGAGTGCTTTGAAAGTTAGGAGCAGGATTTTAAAATCTATACAGAAGCGGACTGGGAGCCAATAGAGCTGTTTGAGGACAGGGGTGATGTGTTGTGTGGAAGGGGTTTTGGAGATGATGTGGGCAGCTGAGTTCTGGACCAGTTGGAGTTTGTAGAGGGATTTCCGAGGTAAACCATATAGAGGAGCATTACAGTAATCAAGACGGGATGTGACAAGAGCATTAACCAGTATGGAAGTGCTGTTGGGGGTGATTGCTGGATGAAGGCGGTTGATGTTACGGAGGTGGAAGTAAGCAGACAGGGTGATATTGCCTATGTGTAATGTGAAGCACACGGTGCTGTCGAAGATGACACCCAGATTCTTGACCTGAGGGGAGGGATGGACAGTACAGTTATCAATGATTAATGACAAAACTGTCAGATTTGGTGCCAATAAGAATAAATTCTTTATTATTTCTGTTGAGTTTGAGAAAGTAATGAGAAACCAAGTTTTAATATCTTGCAAAGAGTGAAGGAGTGAAGAGGGATGAAGTGTGGTAGTGGGCCTAGAGGAGAGGTAGAGCTGGGTGCCATCTGCATAACAGTGGAAATGGATTCCTTGTTTTCTGCAAAAATATTGCCAAGAGGGAGAAGGTAGTTGATGAAAAGGAGGGGGCCCATCTGAGAACCCTGGGGCTCACTTCTGTTGACCGGAGATGGTTGGGATTGGTAGTTTTTTAAACGGAACAAACTGAGTAGGACCAAAGAGGTATGAGGTGAACCAGGAAAGAGCTATGTTGATTATACCTATAGAAACTAGACGATTAAGGAGGATATGATGGGAGATTAGGATGGGAGATTACGTCTAGAAGAATGAGTATAATGAGAAGTCCAGAAGCAGCTGCCAGAGAAGGTCATTTGTGATTGTTACCAGGGCTGTTTCTGTGCTGTGAAGTGGACGAAAACCAGACTGAAACTGTTCGTAGAGATTGTTGTCAGTGAGATGATTGTGGACCTGTAAAGCTACTTTTTTTCCAAAGATTTTAGACAGAAATGGAAGCTTTGAAATTGGTCGCAAGTTGTTTAATTAATTAGGATCTGAACAGGTTTTTTAAGTATTGGTGCAATTATTGCTGTTTTGAGGGGTAGTGGTACTGAACCAGAGTAAAAGGAGGAATGTGTAATATCAGCAATGAGAGGGGAAAGAGGAGGAAGACAGGGTTTGACTAGATTTGGGGGCAGAGGATCAAGTTTACAAGTAAAGGACCTTGATTTCCGAATGATGTAGGATATTTCACTAATACTTGGGAAACTGAAGCTAAAAATTAGGATATCAGAGGTGGAGTAGGAATCGAGATGTATTTACAGTCAACAGTTTTGCATGTACAAGGTAGTTGATGAATATAATTTTCGGGGGCCATAGTATATTGTGGTGTGGAGAATAGAGTACGTCTGTTTCCTTCAGCAGTCCGGATGACAGTGGCATAGTAAACAGTTTTTGCATTGGAAATGGCTTCTTTATATTTAAGTAGGTGGTTGTAGTACATGTCTTTGTGAAAAGTGAGTCCAGTTTTTCTCGAGAGGCGCTCCAGGCAGCCCCCTTCGGATTTGAGTTGACAGAGTTCCTGTGTATAATGGGGGCAGAATGTGTGAAGGTAACAGACCGTCTTTTTAATGGTGCCAGAGTATCCAGGATGTTATTGACATCATGATTGTAATGAGCTACCAGGTCATCAGGAGTGGTTGAATGGTCTTTGCTTGGGAGATTATTAATTGCAGACGAAAGAGTTGACAGATCAATGTTCTTAATGTTTCTGAATGTAATTGAGTGGGATTGTTTAGTTTTAGGTAATGGTAAATTTACTTTGAATGAAACTAGCTTATGGTCTGATGGGAATGATATAGCACAGTTCCAAGGTATTACACAAGTGCAAATGAGATCCAGATTATGTTCTTTGGAATGTGTAGCAGTCCAAAACTGCCCAAGCAGCATGTGAAATCTTTTGTGAAAGTATTGTTAGTGTTGTCCATGTGGATATTTAAATCCCCCAGTAGTATTATCTTAAGTGACAGGGCGCATATGGTGGCAATGACATCCGAAAATGCATTAAAGAAGTCAAGATTGTGGTGGAAAAATGGTAAATGTTCTGTATTTATATAGTGTTTTTCTAGTCATTGTTGACCAATCAAAGCGCTTTTACACTTCAGGTTTTGTATTCACCCATTCACACACACATTCATACACTGGTGACAGTTACTACCTCGCCATCTGCTCATCAGGAGCGTTAACCATTCACACATTCATACAATGATGGTGTAGCATCAGGAACAATTGGGAGTTCAAGTACACTTCAACATGTTAACTGCAGAGTCTGGGATCAAACCATCCAAACAGGAACCATCTGATTACTGGACAGCCGCTCTACCGTCTGAGCGCTCTTAAATAGCAGCTAGAATAGTGGGACTAGGGCCATAGATTTGAAGTATAGTGGATTCAAACGATAGGGAGACAGAGAGAGCGGATATCTTGTACTTCTGGTTGTAAAGTATCGGCCGCCTCCACATCCAGAAGCACGAGGTTGACAGATATAAACAAACCCAGGTGGAGTTGTCAGATTGAGTTTGGCGAAGTCACTGGGTTGCTGGCACGTCTCATGCAGAAAAAATCAAATTTATGATCGTTCACTAGATCACATATGCCAGGACCATTGCTGGTGAGGGAGCAGACGTTAAGCAGCCCCATCGAGATTCTGCATTCGCCGGATCCAGCGCTAGCCCCGCTGGCTAAGTAAGCAAGAGCAGAGTGGTCAACAGACCATTCACCGGACTTTCTGGAGAGGCGACAGCAGGGAGAACACAATGATGTTATTGGTCTCATGATGTAAATTCAGTAGCTCCACCTGGATCCCCTATGGACATATTTCTGACAAGGTAGCCGAGCAATGTTAGGCTAGAGGAGTAGAACTGCTGGAGTCGGAAAAGTCAATCCGCGGTGTATCGCAATGTTAGTGATATAAGCTGAGGGAAAGACAGCAGAAATCCAACAAGCAGGTTTCTGATCCCCATTGTGTAAGGGGATCAACCACATGCGTTGGGTCTGTGAAGATCATCAGTCATCCAGATCATGGTGTTTCTTCTGAAAGCAACTGAACTTCTTATAGTTTCTTGAAGATGTTTCACCTCTCATCCAAAAGGTCTCTTCAGTTCTAAATTAACATTAGGGAGTTACCACTATTTAACCTCGTGGAGGATCCTTCTTACTCAGGGTAGTGGGCAAAGGGTACAAAGCCCCAACCCCAATCTGTGTGACCCAGCCCCAATCTGTGAGACCCAGATCCACCCACCATCAGATGGGTATTCACTCCCCCTGGTCATCATGTGAGTGGCTGGTTTCGCATGAGCCAAGGTGTTAACTGTGGTTAAGTTTCCTGGGGACAGATTTCAAAACTGCATTGTATGTGGCAGACAGTTGATGTCAGAGGCCACCTCCTCTGTTCAGTGATGGCTGTTCCAGCTTGACATAGATGGCCTCCTTTACTCCTCTCAAACCATCTATCCTCTCTGTCCAGTACATGCACATTCTCATCCTCAAAGGAGTGTCCCTTCTCCTTTAAGTGTAGGTGGACTGCTGAGTCCTGGCCAGAGGAGCTGGCTCTCCAGTGTTGAGCCATGCATTTGTGGAGAAATTGTTTTCTCCGATAGAAAAGAGTGCACACTCGTCACTGCACTGGACTGCATAAACAACATTGTTAAGTTTGTGTCTGTGAGTTTTGTCCTTAACAGTGAACCAGTTTTTGTTTCAGACTGTTGACGGGTCTGACGTGAACTGGGATGTTATACTCAGAAAAAATTCTTCTGAATTTCTCTGACACCCCTGCCACATACAGAATTACAACGTTGTGGCATTTGTTCCTCTCCTCTCCCTGTGTTGTCGGGTCAGGGTGTTGTTCCTGGCACGCGCTTAGTGTATTTGACATACGCCCAGTTAGGGTATCCACAGGTTTTTTAATGCTGTCTTGATGTGTTTGTGTTCCTTAGACTTCCCCTCTGTCCTTGTAGGAACATTTTCAGCCCAGTGATGTAGGGTTCTGATAACTCCCAGCTTGTGTTCCAAAGAGTGGTGAGAGTTGAAGAGCTGGTACTGTTCTGTGAGAGTAGGTTTCCAGTAGACTTCAATGTTGAGCCCTGCGTCTTTCTCAGGGTGCATTGCACAGTCCAGGAACGGCAGCCTGTTCTCTTTCATGTCCTCCCTTGTGAATTTGATTTTGCTGTCTACTGAATTAAGGGCGTTCCATGAAGGCTTCTACCTCTTGGGTTTTAATCTTTACCCAGGTGTCATCCACATACCTGAAGCAATGGCTTGGGGTTGTTCCTTTGAAGGAGCTCAGTGCCCTACTTTCCACTTCCTCTATGTAGAGGTTGGCCACAATAGGAGACACTGGGGAGCCCATGGCGCAGCCATGCTTCGTTCTGTAGAAACATTCGTTGTACTTAAAGTAGGTGGTGGATAGGCATAGGTCCAAGAAATTACAGATTTGTTCACGGGCTGAAGTTGGTTCTAAGGTCCAAAGTACTGTTTAGCATTATTTGTTTTCGAATAGTTTCTACCGCTTCGGATGTGGGTATGCTTGTAAAGAGTGGGGTGACATCAAAGGAGAACATGGATTCCTCTGGTGCCAGCCCGAGGTCCTGAACTTTGCTGGTGAAGTCATTAGAATTCTGGATGTGGTGCGGAGTTTGCCAACCACACGTGAAAGTATAGTTTTGAAATGTTTAGAAATGTAATAAGTAACTGAGTGGATGTTGCTGACGATGGGTCTTAACAGGGTTGTTTCTGGCCAGGACTCAGCAATCCACCTAAACTTAAAGGAGAAGGGACGCTCCTTTGAAGATAGAACAGCCATCACTTAACAGAGGAGGTGGGCTCAGACATCAACTGTCTGCCACATACAATGCAGTTTTGAAATCTCTCTCCAGGAAGCTTAACCACAGTTTACACCTTGGCTCATGTGAAACCAGTGACTCACATGATGACCCGGGGGAGTGATTACCCATCTGATGGTGCGTGGATCTAGGTCGCACAGATTGAGGGTGGGGCTTTGTACCCTTTGCCCAATACCCTGAGTAAAAAGGATCCTCCACAAGGTTAAATACTGGGGACTCCCATAAATTTTGAACTGGAGAAGTCTCTTGGGTGAGAGGTAAAATGTCGTCAAGCACCTACAAGAAGTCTAGTTGCTTTCAGAAGCCACACCAACAACCAGATACTACTTGAAGAAGCAGCTAGCACCAAATGTTAGCTCAGAATATGTTAAATTATCAACTGAAACCGTTTATCCAATTGCTGTTCATGTGGTTGAAAGAACAATATAAGAGCAGTATAAAACAATTAATAAATACAATTGTAGGGGAGAGCAGCGGCTGCTCGTTGTGCCAGCGTCCAGCCTCCGCTATTATTTCGCCACGGGTAGACCAAAGAAGAATTGTCTAATGGTCTGTCAATTTTTGTTTTTGTCTGGTTTTCTACTTAAACCTTTTTTTGAATATGGTTTTAAAAGGAAAAAAAATTACCCACATGTGGCAATGTGCATATTTAGGGTGACTTGAACATATTTATTTATTTGTCACTTTGTTATTTTTGTGCTGCAGGTTTGATCTCCTGGCCAATGGCGGGGCCTCCCTAACACTGAGTTTTGAACGCGCTCCATTCCTCACCCAGTACAGAACTGTGTGGGTACCGTGGAATGTATTTCATGTGATGGAAACACTGGTCATGAAGAAGGTGAGCAATGACACTGCTATCTTACCAGATTTTGGTCTTTTGTCACAGGATCCAGGACACATTTTTGGTAGGCATAGAAACTGACTGCCCACCAGAAACTACAGTTAATTTTTTCCCATTAATTTTAACTATTTTCCTTTATACTTGCTGGTTTGGACTAACTGATCAAGCGTTTAGTGACTGTCAATAAGAAGAACTACTTGATTGTAATGTGCAACAGGATAAAACATTTTAAATCATGAATGTACTGTATTACCACAGGAACTCAAATGTTTCACAGGCATTTAATTACTGTAGTGACTGATTGGCACATGTTATGTTTGTTTGTTTAGGAGGAGAATGGCATTCCTAGCTGTGACCTGAGTGGTTTCATTAGTCCCAGTCCTGTCATTGTCACTTCTCCTCTGTCTAGATTTTATAGAAGTGGACCTGAGAATGGCCCCATCATACCTGAAACACAGGTAAGAAAATCTGCAGATACAGACTTTTAGTGAATTGATACATTTTTATTATTTTTACTTTATTTTAACAGGGAGCATCCACTAACATCAAAGTATCTTTTACCAGGGTTTTCCAGTGAGAACATACAAAAAATTCACAATAAGAATCATTATGCATATTACATACATTCATGTACACAACACATACAACCCATAAACTGCAACTGATCACAATTTAAAAACAATTCCATGTATTTTCTTTAAGAAGCTGCTAATGCACCTTGCTGATTTCACCGCCGGCTCTCTACGTGCTTCACTCGATTCTATTGCCCCAGTTAAAAAGAAAACAAAACCAGTAAAGAGACTAGCTCCGTGGTATAATCTTAACACTCGCAAGTTAAAACAGAAAACTCATAAACTTGAAAAGAAATGGCGTTCCACTAAACTGGAAGAGCCACACATGGCCTGGCAGGATAGCCTTAAAGTATACAGGAAGGCCCTTCGCCGAGCAAGAAAAGACTACTATTCAGCGTTGATAGAAGAAAACAAGAATAAGCCCAGGATCCTTTTCAGCACTGTAGCCAGGCTGACTGAGAGCCATCATTCTATTGAACCATGCATTCCTAGAGCCCTCACCTGTAATGATTTTATGAACTTCTTCAATAATAAAATTAGACTTATCAGAGAAAATATCCTACACTCCACAGATTCCAGTTCAGCAACAGGAATTATAGAGGCTGTTATTAGTCCTGATGTGTGTTTGGAAAGCTTCCATCCAATTGACCTTAAGGAACTAACGACAACATTATCTTCATCTAAATCATCAACCTGTATACTAGACCCCATACCTACTAGGTTGCTCAAAGAGGTTTTACCCCTAATTAGAAATCCACTACTAAACATTATCAATCTATCCCTTGTAACAGGTTATGTGCCCCAGTCATTTAAAGTAGCTGTAATTAAACCGCTCCTAAAAAAACCTACCCTAGACCCAGAAGTTTTAGCCAACTATAGACCAATATCCAACCTCCCCTTTCTTTCAAAGATTCTAGAGAAAGCAGTAGCGAAACAACTATGTGGCTTTCTTCAGTATAATAGTCTATTTGAAGAGTTTCAGTCAGGTTTTAGAAAGCATCACAGCACAGAAACGGCATTGGTAAAAGTTACAAATGACCTCCTCACTGCATCTGATGCGGGACTTATCTCTATACTAGTCTTATTAGATCTTAGTGCAGCTTTTGACACTATCGATCATCACATCTTACTACAGAGGATGGAACACCAAATTGGCATTAAAGGATCTGCTCTAAGATGGTTTAAGTCCTACCTATCTGATAGATATAATTTTGTTCATGTTAATGATGAATCATCAAGATATGACAAGGTTAGTCATGGAGTCCCACAAGGTTCTGTGCTTGGACCATTACTATTTACTCTATATATGCTTCCTGTAGGTAAAATTATTAGAAAGCACTCCATACATTTTCACTGTTATGCAGATGACACACAACTATACTTATCAATGAAGCCAGATGAAACCCATCAGTTAGCTAATCTACAGTCATGTCTTAAGGACATTAAAAACTGGATGTTTCATAACTTTTTAATGTTAAACTCTGACAAAACTGAAGTCATTGTGCTGGGCCCCAAACACATTAGAGACTCATTATCCAGCAACATAGTTAATCTGGATGGCATTGCCTTGGCCTCCAGCACCACTGTCAGAAACCTGGGTGTTATCTTTGACCAGGAGCTGTCTTTTAAATCACATGTTAAACAGATTTCAAGGACCGCCTTCTTTCACCTCCGTAACATTGCTAAAATCCGGCACATCCTGTCTCAACAAGATGCAGAAAAACTAGTTCATGCGTTTGTTACTTCCAGGCTGGACTACTGTAATTCTTTATTTTCAGGTTGCCCTAACAAAATTTTAAAAACTCTTCAGTTAATCCAAAATGCAGCAGCGCGTGTACTGACTAGAACTAATATCAGAGACCATATTTCCCCCATACTGGCTTCTCTGCACTGGCTCCCCGCTAAATTTAGAATAGAATTTAAAATCCTTGTTCTCACCTACAAAGCTATTCATGGTCAGTCACCATCTTATCTTGAACAGCTCATAGTACCCTATCGCCCATCCAGAACCTTACGCTCCCAGGATGCAGGGTTATTGGTGATCCCAAGAATTTCCAAAAGTAGAATGGGAGGCAGAGCTTTCAGCTATCAAGCTCCTCTCCTGTGGAACTATCTTCCAGTCTTGGTACGGGAGGCAGACACACTCTCTGATTTTAAGAGTAGGCTTAAAACCTTCCTTTTTGATAAAGCTTATAGTTAAGGCTGGCCTATCTAGCCCTTAGTTATGCTGCTATAGGCTTAGGTTGCTGGGGGAACACTCCATGATTCACTGAGCTTTCTTCTCTCCCCCCTCTGACTCCGACTCCTTCTCTGCTCCTGTAAATGTCCATATCCTTACACTAACTTTACTTCTTCCCCGGAGTCGTTGTGCTTTACCATCCTGCAGGTTTTTCTAGGTCGTGGTGGGAGGTGCTGCTGTGGTCCTGCCTGATGCCTCCTGGCCACATTAGGAAAGGACATCCTGTGACTTGGATCCTGTGACTTGGATCGTAGGCTGGATTTCCAAGTGCAAATCGGGACCCACAGATCACAATGGCTTTTGGGTCAATAGACTACACCTGCTTCTGGACCACTACACTTCACATATCCCTGGATTTACAGATTCTACATACTCTTGGACTCAGCAACACCCAGATCTGCCTACATGGAGTACAATGAATCCACAGACTCTGGGACTCATGGATGTTTTATGCATTCTAAATGAACTGTTGTTATCATGTTTTTGTGTTCTGTACAAGTGACATCTATTGCACGTCTGTCCGTCCTAGGAAGAAGGATCCCTCCTCTGTGGCTCTTCCTGAGGTTTCTTATTTTCCCTGTTTAGGGTTTTTTAAGTTTTTCCTCACCCGGTTCGATGGTCTAAGGGCAGAGGATGTCACATCTGTACCGTTTGTCAAAGCCCAGTGAGATAATATGTAAATTGTGATTTCGGGCTATTCAAATAAAATTTGATTTGATTTGATTTGATCTTTAGTTTCTTGATTTGATGTGGGCAATGACAGTGAGGCTTTTAAGGGTGTGATGGGAGGAATGGCCTGCCTAATATAAACCCTGAATGTGTTCAGATATTGTGTATGTTTAGCCATAAGAGTGTCTATAAGTACACTTGGTTCCAGGTTAACTAATATTCACAGTCACTGATCGATTTTGTTGTCGTATCATCTGATCTGTAACCATATGTGCTGGATGCTCAGGTGAAAAGAGGAGCGGAGCTAATAACCACCGGGTAGTGAGTTGGAGCTGGTGTTACGAAGGATGCCAGGATCCCGAACCCTGCTGGTGGACACCAGAGGTGAACAAGGCTTTCAGGCTGAAGAAGAATCCTACAGGGCATGGCTGGCTTGTGGGAATCCTGAGGCAGCAGACATCTACCAGCAGGCCAAGCAATCTCTGGCTCGGGCAGTCGCGGTGGGAAAAACCCGGGTGTAGGCGAAGTTTGGTAAGGCCATTGAACAAGACTTTCAGTCAGCGCTGAAAGAATTCTGGCAAACCGTCCAGCAATTCAGACGGGGAAAGCAGCACCCCATCCTCATTGTCGGAGACGTGTCCTGGCTGACAACCCTCTGCAACACAGCATGGACATCAGGGACAGTGCCTTTGGAGTGGCAGACTGGGGTGGTGGTTCCCCTTACTAAGAAGAGGGACCAGAGGGTGGGCTACAACTACAGGGGGATCACACTCCTTAGCTTCCCTGGGAATGTCTACTTCTAGGTGCTGGAGAAGAGAGTCTGGCTGTCAGTCAAACCTCGGATACAAGAGGAACAATGTATTTCTGTCCTGGCCGTGAAACATGTGTTTTGTGGATCTGGAGAAGGCCATGTCCCTCAAGGTGTCCTGTGGGTAGCTCCTGGATTATGGGGTAGCTGGCCTGTTGTTTTGGGCCATTTAATCTCTGTACTGTTGGAACCAGAGCTTGGTTTGCATTGCTAGCATTAATCTTGGTGTTTAAGTTGAAGGCAACTGGACTTCTTTTAGTTTCTTGAAGACGTTTCACCTCTCATCCAAGAGGCTTCTTCAGTTCTAAATTTCTGGTAGGGAGTCCCTAGTACTTATCTAACCTCACCCAGCCAGAATAGAATGTATTAGCTAAGGGACTTAACTTTCCCATCTCTCCTCAACAGCTGCCAAATGTGGATCTCATCACAGTCACAGAATCAGTCATACGGTCTAACAACCTTGTATTAGCTGAAGCTAAACAACCCAGGATGATGGTATCAGCAGCTCTTGCTAGCGCAAAAATACCGCCATCTAATATAACCATTCAAGAGAGGAAATCCGTAACCTCACTTAACAAAGACAACAGCATCACTATTCTCCCGGCAAACAAGGGGATATGCACAGTGGTACTCAACAAATCAGATTACCACTCCAAGATCACCACCTTGCTCAGTGATGACAACACTCACAAAAACACTAAAGTCAGACCCCACCAGGGATACAAAAAAAATGTCATCAACTGCCTACAACTACAAAAGGAAAGAGTCATCAACCGTCCCACTTTCTACAGACTGTATAGATTCCATACCATGCATAAATGGCCTTCCCAATGTTCACAAAGAAGGTACCCCTTTAAGACCCATTGTCACCAGCATCAACTCAGTAACATAACATCGTCAAACATCTCACAACAATACTTGCACCTCTTGTTGGCAAGACTCCATACCACATCCAGAATTCTAACGACTTCACTAGTAAAGTTTGGGATCTCTGGCACCAGAGGAAACCATGGTCTCCTATGATGTGACCTCACTCTTTACGTGCATACCCACATTTGAAGCAGTGAAAGCTGACTGGAAACAATTCATGCAAGACAGTACTTTGGACCTTAGAACCAACTTCACCCCGGATCAGATTTGTAATTTTCTGGACCTCTGCCTATCCACCACCTACTTCAAATACAATGAAGGTTTCTACAGACAGAAGCATGGCTGTGCCATGGGCTCCCCAGTGTCTCCTTTTGTGGCCAACCTCTACATGGAGGAATTGGAAATTAGGGCACTGAGCTCTTTCAAAAGAACAATACCAAGCCTTTGGTTCAGATATGTGGATGACACCTGGGTCAAGATCAAATCTCAAGAGGTAGAACCTTTCATGGAACACCTCAAACTCAGTAGACAGTAGACATCAAGTTCACAAGGGAGGATATGAAAGAGAACAAGCTGCCTTTCCAGGACTGTGCGATACACCTTGAGAATGACGGAGGGCTCAACATTGAAGTCTACCAGAAACCTACTCACATAGACCAGTACCTGCTCTTCAACTCTCACCACCCTTTGGAACACCAGCTGGGGGTTATCAGAACCTTACATCACCAGGCGTAAAATGTTCCCACAAAGATGGAGGGAAAGACTAATGAACTTTTGAATTTTTTCTAAGCATAACATCCCAGTTCACTTCAGACCCTGCAACACTCTGAGACAGAATCTGGTTCACCCTAAGGATAAAACTCCCAGACACAAACTTAACAATGTTTTGTATGCAGTCCAGTGCAGTGAGGAGTGCACAGATTTTTACATTGGGGAGACCAGTTTCGGTGGCCGCCGGATTCCCTCTCTGCTTTTTGCAAATGACAAAGTCTTGTTGGCTTTATCGAACAGTGACCTACAGCTCACCCTGCTGCCGATTGTGATGCAGCGGGGATGAGAATCAGCTTGTCCAAATCTAACGTTGTGATTTTCAGCCTAAAAAGGGTGGATTGCCCACGCAGGGTTAGGGAAGCCTCCAATTGGAGGAGTTCAAGTACCTTGGGATGTTGCTCATGAGTAAGGGGAAAATGGACCAGGAGATTGACAGACGGATTGGGGTGGTGTCAGCAGTGATGAAATAGCTAAACTGATGCTTTGTGGTGAAGAGAGAGCTGAGCCAGAAGACAAAGTTCTTAGTCTACCATTCAATATACATTCCAACTGTCACCTATGGTCATGAGCTTTTGGTAGACCAAAAGAATGAGATTGTGAATACAAGCAGCTGAAATGAGTTTCCTTTGCAAGGTGGCTGGGCTCAGCCTTAAAGATAGGGTGAGGAGCTCAGATATCCAGAAGGACCTCAGAATAGTACTGCTGTTTCTCTGCATCGAGAGGAACCAGTTAAGGTGGTTCGGGCACAGGGTTAGGATGCCTCCCGGATGTCTCGCTGGGGAAATATTTCAGTGATGCTCATCCAGAAAGCAACCCTGGGGCAGGCCCAGGACATGGCTGGATTGGGAAGGACTTGGTGTCCCCCCAGCGGAGTCTGTGGAAGTGGCCGTGGAGAGGAGCATCTGTGTCCCTATTTAGACTGATGCTTCTGCGACTTGGAGCAGAAAATGAAACGAAATTACTTTATATTAAGCTAACAATTTATTAAAAACAAAGGTGGAGGAATTAGGGCAGTGAAGGGGTATGAATCAACAGATGAAAATCACAATAAAACTGTATTGTGTGCTTTAGGATGAATGAGTTTTGGGAAAAGGTGAAGTATGGTGTTTCAAAAGAATAATATTGTATTATAGAAGTTTGATTTAGACAGGTAAAAAGTGCACACTACTGACTTTATTGACTTCCACATCCCATGTTGTAAATACTTGATCTGACATTCTAACCTTGTTTGTTTTGATTGAATTTGTGTAAGGAATTATTTGAACATTCATCATAGTGTTGTTTCGCTTCTGGTTGTGACCTTTTTGAGCCGGGTCATGACAAATGGGGACTGGTCCTGTGTTTAAAAATTGTATATTCTACCCCAAGTAGTAGTTTTTAGGTGGAATGTTGGGGTGGGAAAGTGGTAAGAGCATTTGACTCTGGGGCACATCTGCAGTTTCAGATGGGTTGACATTTTAGTGGTTGCTGTACCAAACTCTTAGGCTTTACTCATGGACTGTATATAATATTGGTTATTATAGTCAATACAGCGTGTAAGTTCCCAACATAAGTACCACACAAAGACTACGGTTGAGCTTTAGCTAGCTTCGCTTATGTATTTAGCAAGATATCTTTGTCAAGGGGCAAGTTGCCCAAGTGTATTTGTAAGTGAACATATTTTCTGTATTTGTGAAGATGGGTTTCGAATCTGAGTTTTTTGAGTCGCCCACCTCAGTGTTTGTGAATAACTGCAAAAAGGATCAGTTGGTGGTGATTGCTGATCATTATGGCATTGATGTTGCTGGCCAAAGTCGCAAAGAAGAAAATCGGAAAGCAACGTTGTTGTCTATGTTTGAACAAGGAATACAACATAAAAGTGAGCACGGGTCAGAATCAGTGCCCGTGTCTGCTCCAGCTGTTGGGCTTACAGGTTACATGTTTAAGCAGCAGAAAAACCTGTTAGCTTTGCAGTTTGAGTCGGAGAAAATGTGCAGGCTAATGGACAGGGAAGAGAAGATTGAGTTGTGCTGTATGTGGTGAGGATGACTTGAATTATGAAATTGTGAAAGCAGTATTGTTAAAGGTGTACAAGCTGGTTCCTGAACATTACCACCAAAAGTTCAGAAATTGGGTAAAGGGTAATATACAAAAAATGTAAACTTTACTCATGATTTGACTCACCATTTTCAACATTGGTGCTATGCAGCTAAAGTTAACTATTTTGTGGATATTTAGGTGTTAATATTGGAGCAGTTTATAATGCCATAGCTCAATGCATTACCACTTATGTAAATTAACAGAATAGCCCTCCACCACACTGAAAGCAGCTGAATGGGCTGATGACTTTGTATTAACACAAGGGCAATTTTGTACAGACACGCTCTGGGGAACATTTTTAAAATACAAATAACAACTGTGTCAGCTGGTATAAAGTTTGCAAGGCCTGGTGCCTTGTATAAGCCTGCATTAACAGGGCGACATGATGGCTCCAAGGTCCGTAATTACTTTGGTTTTTATAGTAAGTGGAAATACTAGTGTTCACTGTTAAAGCCTAAAGCTAAGTACAGTTTACCAGTTAATGGTTCGGCTATGCTTTGCCCAACTGTTTCAGAGAATTCTGTGAGTGTGGACCCTCGTGTGACTTCAAATGAAGTGTCAGGTAAGATACCTGTTTGTATGGACCCAAATGAGAAATTTGGTTTCGATCCATTCATTGCTGATGCGGATGTTTCATTGGTTGGTAAAAACAATCTTGTTCCAATCAAGTTGTGACACTGGTTCGAATCATTCATTTGTTTTGGACTCAGTGTTGTCATTTTCATATGAGATAGAAGCAAGTGACTCCATACTAATGAAAAGAATGGAGTTTGATTCTTCTCCCATGTCATTTTTTGAAAACTGACTGTTTGGTACAGGGTTCTGTTCCTGTTGGGATGTGCCCCGCACTACCAGTTAAAAAGGTTTCAATAGTTTGGGGTAAAGATTTGGCACCTAACCATGTGTGGGCTATTGTTCCATCACCTATAGTCATTTCCAAGTGAATATTGTCTGAAGGCCTGGAAGAGAGTGGTCCAACTTTGTCAGCCAATTTTTCAGTACCATCTGATTTTCATGACATTGTGCTGAAAATTGCACATGATAGCTATGAATATTTGGGCATTAACCTATGGCCATGTCTTACTCTATTTCTTTTGGCTTTGTTGAAGCAAGATTTCTCAGAGTATGTGCAGTCATGCCACATATTCCATCTTACAGGTAAACCCAGTCAGTCTATAACACGTGCTCCTCTTAGTCATATTCAAGTTCTGTGCCAACCTTTCAAATATTTAATCATAGTGTGTTGGACCATTGCCTCTCTCTAAATCTGATTGTGCATATATGTTAAGTTTCAATGGCCAAACTAAAAGATACCCTGCAGCATTTCACTTGCGTTCAATCTCTATAAAGTCCGTGATTAGGCCCCTCACTCAGTTCTTTTCAACTTTCGTATCCCACGTGTCATTCAGAGTGATGAGGGTTCTAACTTCACTTCCAAAATGTTTAATCAACCTTCTGGGTCATTTTTTACTTTCTCACAGAGAACTCAGCTTTTGGATTTAATCAGGAAATTCCAAATGCTTTGTGGTGACACACCAACAAAAACGCATCTTGTCAAGTGTGATACTGATGTGGATGGCAGTCCACCAATTAAGCAACGCTTTTATCATGGCCCAGCTGACAAACACGAGATATTGGTGGCTGAGGTAAAGTATATGTTGGACAATCGGATCGCAGTATCATCTTCCTCTAGTGCGGCATCACCTTGCCTGTTGTTTGTCAAGTCAGATGGGTCCCCATGATTTTGCAGTGTCCTCCGTAAGGTTAATAAAGTCATCAAGGCAGATTCCTATCCATTACTGCAAATGGAGGACTACATTGATTTGGTGGGTTCTGCTTAATTTTTCAGTAACTTTGACCTGTTAAAAGGGAATTGGCAAATTCCTTTAACAGCAGGTGCATGGCAAATGTTGGTATTTGTGACACCCTTTGGTTTGCATGAGTATACTGTAATGAGTTTCGACCTTCATAATGCACCTGCCACAGTTCAGCGCCTCATGAACCTGGGGGTTGCTGGTCTTGATTGGTGTGATGCTTACCTTGATGATGTTGTTGTGTTCAATGATATATGAGATAAATACATACAGTACAATTGGCACGGTATTTAGTCACTTGGCTGACGCACACCGCACTGTCAACCTGGCTAAATGTGAAATTGTCAGATTAACCCGATGGTTAAAAGTAACTTATGCAGGTCCTAGGTCTGGTAGGCTACTATTGAGCCTTTTGTAAGACGTTTTCGACAGTGGTCACACTTTTGACTGCTTTTGACAAATTTGTGTGGTCTGCCCAGTATCAGCTGGGTTTTGACAATGTCAAAACCCTGTTGTGTGGTGCTTCAGTTCTTGTTGAACTTTGCCTAAATGAGCCTTTTAAATTGGAGGTTAACGCTAGTCATGTCAGCAGGTGCAGTTTTGTTAAAAGAATGGGAGGGGGTTAATAGACAACTCCTTAACTACTCAACAGTTGAGAAGGAGGCACTGGCTTTGGTCTGAGCCCTCAAGCACTTTGCGTTTATGTTGGTTCTGGAGTCAGCCCAGTTGTAGTATACACCGACCATAACCCCTTGACAATTTACTTTGTTGAATTGTCCGAACTGGCAGTTGATGAGGTTGACTTTGCTTTTGCAGTCCCACTGTTTGGACATGAGCCACATTAAGGGTAAGGATGATATTGCAGCGGATGCCTTGTCGTGTGCTCTGGTTGGGTGGTTTACTCTCTGGCACCTTCATGAGCGGAATAAGCATAGTTTCAGTTTTTGAAGTTTGTAGTTTCCTTAGTTTGCCCCCAACTATTTACAACCTTTTAAACATTGGTGCTAAATACCTCACATCTGGAAAGAAAGTGCATACAAGAAAGATCTCTCTTCTCTCTCCGCTCTCCTCAGAGCTGGAGCTACTGAGCCCAGCACTTGCATTTCAGCGCTTGTCAGAGCTTGAGCCACAGAGCTCCTGCTTAGAACTCACAAAGCTGTAATTTAGCCAGCAGCAGCAACCAGACCTGCAGACTAACCAAAATTAACTACTGAAGAGTTCAGCATAAGTGCTAACTCTTCAAGGGGCAAAGGATGGTTTCCTCCAGAACCAGGACTGAACAACAAGAACAGCATTTTCCACGAGAATTCCTCGCAAGAGCTTCAACTCAGACTCTCCATCAAACAAGGGTCACTTCACCAGGAGAAAATATCTCCCCTTTTAAGGACTGGTAAAGTTGATCTGAGCACATCAACTCAGCACAGCATGGGTATGCGCATAATTGATGAAAGTATTTGTCTTGCATTGTTGAATGGTATTGTTGTGACTGTAGTCAGGTTACTAATATGTGGATTAGCCATAATTATAAATTAAGTTTAGTTAGCCAACACAGACTGGGTCTTGCATGAAACTAACCATCTTCCTTCTAACCTGGAACCACATCCTCACACATACGTAACACTATCTTGACACATGCAGGGTCTCAACCTGCAAATGGTCTGAGGCCCAGAAACAAAGGAACATTTGGTCTGACACTTACACAGCTTTTGGCCATTGTGCCTTTGTTTAACATCCATCCATCTTTCTTTTACGTACACACACATACACACACGAAAACACAAAAACTCACACAAGTACACGCACACCCTTGTATATAAATGTATAATGGTTTGCATCCTAGATTAGGCATTGTGTGTAAATACATACTTTAGAATAAACATGCTGTGTGTTTAATGTTGCACAAGAGTGAATTCAAATAGCTGTTGATGAAGGAATGTTGGTTGTAATTATTAAGTTAATTCACTAAGCATAATTCCAAATTTACAGTTTGGTAGATTTCATGAGACTGATTCATTAAATTGGCTATCTTTCCCTTCTTTGAGGATAGTGCTCCGGGGTAATCAAATGGATCTTTTTATTCTATCAATCATTAGTTATGATAATTATTGATTAATTTTAGTAACCAAATTCACCCACTTAGATGTTGTCTAGTATTGTTAACATAAATGGTGGTCTGTGGGAACAGCCACACTCTCAACATACCTAAGCCCCAACATAAAAGGTGCCCTATGTGAGACAGAGTACAGTTGACAGTTTCAGCATAGTTTTGAGAAAAAAAAAAAAAAAATCTAAACTAATTATTCAGATGTTGCCTTTCCTGTGAGAGTTGTCAGAATACTGTCTCAGCCTTAGTTTACCACATATTGAGTGCAACCTTGTCAAGCTGTCAGTTCTAATTTAAGTACTCCGTTTAATCAAATACAGCATGCCAATTGCCCTGTTAAGATTAGAGCTTGTAACGGCTGTTACTGCCAAGCATTTCAGCGTACTCTCAAGAGTAGAGTCTGAGATAAGTCACAGCATGCTACCAGACCTGTGACCAAAGCAACTTTCCCAGCTGTAACGGACAGAATGTCACAGCTTGAGTAAATTTTAAGGAGCAATTTGGTGTCTGTCAACACAACATCATAGCCACTCATTGACCATGGAAAACCCCCGTGTAGAGCAGTTTGTTTCTTCCATAGCACAGACCTTAAAGTCCGGTTATGCTGAATTCATCAACAGGTTGAATTCCAGTGAGTGCCAAGAATACATAAAATCTCTAGTCAGCAACAGATGTGACGTTCAGATAGCATATAAGAGTTCGCTGCTAAAATGCTTGCTTCTGAACTTTCGCAGGCAAATCAGCCTTGCCTCTTGGAGCAAAGCCTTGGAAAAGGAGGTAGAGCACTGCAAGGCCCTAAAGACTTCTCTCCCCAAAGAAGTCCAGATGGCTAATAATAAAGGCCTGCAATACCTAGAAAACCTGCATTCAGCAGAGTTAGAGCTCTGCTCGTACAAAAATGAGATGTTGAATTATAAATCAGAGTGTCTGTCGACACAGTGTGTTGATACTGACTTCTGACTCTCACTCTTCCCTTAACACCTATCTGAGTTCTTCTGAAACAGACATTGAGGATACATGCAGATTATTACCTAGAGGAGTTGCTGCCCTTTTTTCTCCTCAACAACTGATTATAGATGCTCCCACTCACTTAAAGCACTCCAAAAGGGGGGCCAGAGCACTCCAAGGCCATTCTGCCTCATCTCTGCAGGAGTAGTGCAGTGATTCCAGCAGATCAAACTGTGCCTTTCAGCCCCAAAGAGACAGAGTATGTGATGCAATTGTCCACAGAAATGTTAGTTCAGCCTATCCTTCCCAAGAACGGACCTCACAGTGTCTGCTTTGAAGAGCTTGAGCTGCTAGCCAAAGACATTGAGTGTTTTGATCCTGACAACTCTGACCAAAACATTGACAATTATTTTAGGGAAGTAGATCACAGCCTGATTGACCTGCCCCATGCAAAGTTAAGCTTGTGTGGAATACCAGCTCTAAAGCTATGCACAATTTTATACTGACACAGCCTCCCAGGGTCAGAAATGACTATAATGAGCTTTGTAATGCATTGATAGAGGAATTCTCCTCTCCCGCTGATGAGATTGACTCAATGGTTGAAGTCATTTGATGTACAGACGTTTGAGAAATGCATACTTTCACTTTTCACTCATTCACATCACCGACTTTACTGACTTCCGCATCCGATATTATAAATATTTGATTTGACAATCTAATTTGGTTTGATTTGGTTGAATTTGGTTAAAAAAATGATTTGAACATTCATCATGGTGTTGTTTTCCTTCTTGTTGTAATCTTTTTGAGCCGGGTCACGACAGTTACTCACACAGACTGAGTTTTTTAACATTGAAAAGCAGTGGCTTAATGCTTTTTCTATCTTATGAATAAGCTCACTGTAAACACTTTTAGAAGCCTTTTGAGCCTTCATAAGAATTACAGGTCCATTACCTTTAAATACTAGTACGACATTTCAGGTACCAATCAGGTCAGTGAAATATTGTTAGGTAATGATGTGTTTTGTGTTTTATTTTCAAACTCTGCAGGTTTTACAAGAGGAAACTTCAATACCAGGCAGTGATATAAACCTGATCTACATAAGTTCTAGAGCTGCAGGATACAAACCTGTCCTCAAAATGACCATGACACACTCTTCAATACCATTTAATCTAATGAAGGTTGGATATGTAATATATTTAGCACAAAAAGTGAGGAAATTTGTGTTTGGTCAATAAATTCTTTGTTGTAACAATGTTTCTTCGCAAGTTTTTCATGTGCGCAACCCACATACTCAACTCTGCTGATCATCCCATAAATGCATTTTCCTTACAAACGTGGCAACATTTAAAGGGAAAAAACAGGCTTCCCATTGGTATAACATTTATTGCCAAGAAGCATTGTTACAACAAAGTAATAATTGACTAAACACAAATTTCCTTACTTTTTACACTAAGTTTATAACATAATATAATTTATCTTTTGTCAAAGCAACTGTGATGTGATAGAGGATATTAGCATTGAATGGCAATCATTAATAATTTCAGACTTCGGCATTAAAGTGTGGTCTGAACTGCCATTCTGTGACCATTGTGTTGATGCACTAGGTTCACCTGATGGTGGCTGTGGTGGGTCGCCTTTTCCAGAAATGGTTCCCCGCCCAACCAAATCTATCCTACACCTTTATCTGGGACAAGACAGATGCTTATGGTCAACGCGTCTATGGACTGTCGGAGGCAGTTGGTGAGTTTGCAGCTAGTAGCCAAATTTAACGGAAAATAACATATGCTAGACCATTATTTACAATATGAGTTGTCTGTCCGTCTGGTTTACATACTGATGGACATAAAATGGAAGACCCAAAAACATAATGCCTCTGGCCAGCGCAAAGGCATATTAACATTAAATTTGTTAATGATAACAAAAGTTGTTTTTGATGCTGCATACTCTGAAAGACTGACAGGTAGGGACCAGATGATCCATGATCTGAGCAGTCATACTTTTGGATGCTCGTCAATACTCTTCCCGGAGTTCTATTCAAATTGTTAAACCTCCACTCTGAAATGATAAAATGGATTCACAAAACCCGATTAAACATGTCAAACTTAAAATTGCCCCTAAAGGTCCTAAAACCTTGCCAGATGTCGATAAAATAGTGGTGACCGCTTATGACAGGCATGACTATGCCATGGATACTATGCAGCTGAACAAGAGGGAACACGGAGAAGACTCCCTCAACACCAAGTAAACAACCTGTCTAAAAGAAGCCCAAGTCTGCAATCGACGGTAAAAACTCTGGAGTCTCTAACAAGACTCTTTTTGATGCCATATTGAACTTGTAAAAATGGGTAAACGAGCACCCAGAAGACATACATGAACAGACAAGGCAGAGTAGCACCATGGGGGCTAGCTTAGCTTTTATTGTTGAAACCTTACAGCATTTTGGATTTGGTGAGAGTTTTGTGAGTCTAATTGGTATGCTGTATAAGGACATTAATAGCGACACAGTATTTGTCCAAGGTTTGAGAGTAAGTGGGGTATTCGTCAAGGGTGGAGCAGTTCACTGTTATTATTTTTATTGGCTGCAGAGATGTTATTTATTTTTATTAAAAATAGTCACACTGAAGGTTTATCTGTGATGGGCAGACAAATTATAATCAGTCAGTTGGCTGTTGACACAACTCTATTTTTAAAAAATTGAAATGAGATCCTTATAGCCTTACAGTACATCAACCACTTCTCCAAGGCATCACGTCTTCAGCTGAATTTGGAAAAATGTGAACTCTTTACTCTACATGACTTCCCCCTGCAGTCAGTACACAATGTTAAAGTTAAGAATGAAGTTAATATTTAGGAACTATTATCTCTAAAGATAAAAATAGTGATTAAAAAACATTGTTAATAATATTGATAAATGTAAATCCACTTCTTTTTTTTAAACCTGTCCCGCCCAGTTTTTTGCCATGCCAGAATGGAGACCCGGATGCCAAACAGATTTTTCTCTGACAAGAAGAGTTCAGAAACTCCTCTAGTTATTTACTTTAAAATTAATTAATTTATTAATAGATGTAGTAACTGCACTGGACAGGGGGGTTGGGGTAGGAGGAAGGGAGAGAAAGGTGCAAACAGACAAATAAAAAAACAAAAACTGCAGCCACTGTACAAAATGACAACAAGCAGTTTAGTGTGTTCATATTTGGAAGGAATGCCTTATACCTGTTCAGATGTGGATAATGGGGGATTGAGTGGATAACCTCACAATACCTCCCATCTCCAAGCCAGAAACAGCCAACAGACTCACCCTTACACACAAGCAAAAACACATACTGACCCACACTGATCGCCAAGGATTGTGCAGAAACCCACTGTCTAAGGAAGACTGGCCGCCAACCCAGGGCCAGCAGCACCCCAGGGGCGAAATCAGCGGCCCTCCCCGAGCTGATGGGCCCACCCGCCAGGTGGGGGGCAGGAGACAGTGGTGCATGGATCCATCCCTCAACCCCCTTTCCCTCCTCCCGTATATATGAGGTTGTAGTGTGTTGGATGCGTGTAATAGAGTGTGAGTGTTTATGGTAAGGTGGATATGAGGTGTCTAATGAACTCAGGTGTGATTAAAATTGAAAGCAGGTGTGGACACCCCGCTGCTGGTAGACAGCCGAGTTCTTCCATGAAGCCTCGGATGATATATGATAGATGTCTTATCCCTTTATCATTCCACAATGGGAAATGTAACATTTTTTTGTTTTGCAGGGTGTCAGGATTGTTCCAGATTGATGTGAGTCTGCATGGGTGAAGACCTAGTTATTTTGAGAAACTCCTACCAGACTTTAAAGGAGGAATTTATGGTGATGCTTTTAAAGTACCTGGGATGTTTGATATTGGAACTAATTAATGGCAATTCAGAACTGTTAATTTTCCTGCAAAGAGTTTCCCTAATATCAAACCAAGAGTTGTCTAGTGTGTTAGGTTTGATCCGTTTTGAGACATATAGCAGTCTGCTTGCCAGAAAGTAATTGTAAAAATTGTTGATAAGTGTCTTCCCTGATTTGATTTTCAATTCTAATTCTATATCGAGTGATCTCTGTTTTTTTATGTGATCAGCAGGATATTGTTCTACCTTGTGTAAACCCAGTAGAAAATTGGATTCCTTGATTTTAATTTATTTTCATTCTTATTTGGCATAAACTTATTACATTAAAAGTTACGTTCTGTAGGAGGAGGGAAATGCACTAAGACACAGGGAGAGAAGAGG
>KV751441.1:30777-41928 GCA_001698575.1 Mola mola
TGAAGTGAACTGGGATGTCATGCTTAGAGAAAATTCTTCTAAATTTCTCTGACACCACTGCCACATAAGGAATGACAGCGTTGTGGTGTTTGTTCCTCTCCACTTCCTGTGTTGTCGGGGTGTTGTTCCTGGAGCCCTTAGTGGATTTGACATACGCCCAGTTAGGGTATCCACGGGTTTTTAATGTTGTCTTGATGTGTTTGTGTTCCTTAGACTTCCCCTCTGTCCTTGTAGGAACATTTTCAGCCCGGTGATGTAGAGTTCTGATAACTCCCAGCTTGTGTTCCAAAGGGTGGTGGGAGTCTAAGAGCAGGTACTGGTCTGTGTGAGTAGGTTTCCGGTAGACTTCAATGTTGAGCCCTCCGTCCTTCTCAAGGTGTATGGCACAGTCCAGGAAAGGCAGCCTGTTCTCTTTCATGTCCTCCCTTGTGAATTTGATGTTGCTGTCTACTGAGTTAAGGTGTTCCGTGAGCACAAGAACAACACCCCAACATCACGTCATGACCACTCGACACAGAGAAAGTTTCTTCTCTCAAGTTGTCGCTCTGATGAACCTTTACCAGTCACAGTGTGGGGAAAAATTCTTTGTAATAATTTTCTACCTCATATGCATATTTGCACATATTGCACTTCATTGTATCTACTGTTCCAAATACATACTCCTTTTAATTGCACTAATCATCTCCTACATGGCACTGTGCACAGACTTCTATCTTTAGTCTAGTCTATTCAATTTAGTGTATATTTTACATTGAAAGCGAAGTTGAACCAGAGTCAAATTCTTAGTTTGTATGCATAACTTGGCCTATAAATCTGACTCTGATTCTGAAAACAAGAGGAAGGGAACTTGTTTGAAGACAGAGAGATAAGAAGAAAGTCAAGATTGTAGGATTTAGAGTAGGAACTCTAAATGTAGTAGAAAGGCAGTTGGTCCTGATGACATACTGCTAGACATATGGAAGTGTCTAGGAGAGATTAAAGTTTTTGGTGAAACTTGTCAACATGATCTTGGACAGAGAAGAGAT
Source organism: Mola mola (assembly GCA_001698575.1). Classification (NCBI taxonomy): domain Eukaryota; kingdom Metazoa; phylum Chordata; class Actinopteri; order Tetraodontiformes; family Molidae; genus Mola; species Mola mola. The sequence continues at coordinate 31,803 of KV751441.1, forward strand.
GCCTGAGGAATGGAAGAAAAGTGCACTGGTGCCAATTTTTAAGAACAAGGGTGATGTGCAGAGTTGTAGCAACTACAGAGAGATACAACTGATTAGACACACAATGAAGATTTGGGAAAGAATAGTGGAAGCAAAGTTAAAAGAAGACGTGAGGATTTGTGAACGGCAGTAGACCATCTCAAGTCAAAGAAATGCAATATTCTTCAGTGGCAAAGTCAATTATCTAATCTCAACGTAACATAAACATGTTGATTGGCTGTAATTCCTTAATGGTTAATTCTATATTACTGTTAAGACCTTGAAATAAGGCTGAAAGTCAACACATCAACCAAATCATGATTGCTACATCTTAAATCTATTGATGCTATATGCAGAGGCAAACATTATTGAAAGTGTGTCACCGTCTAAATGCTTACAGACCTAAGTATCAATATAAGAATATATACATACTTGAAAATGCATTTTGCAAGGCACACAAATTGCTAGCTTCCTTGTCCCTCCTCTTTCTTACTCAGCGTGTGTCTGTGTAAAACGTAGGGGTGATTTGTGCTTTTCTCTCTATTAGTGTGATATTGTGACTTGAAGGGACAGAACTGCAACCCACAATATGCCTTTATGCCTTTGATGCTAAAACACATTATATGCATACTAGTGTTTGATGGAGAAACACCATCAAACACTCCAGCTGTGGTTTTTGTAGTTTGTTTTGCAAACGTGTTAGACTTACACTTTTTGAGTCCCTGAAATGTAAGCAAAACAAAAGATTGGCACCTTCTATCCATATTGTTTCTGTCATCTTGTGTCAACTTCCCATATAATGTGTAGTTATATCTCAGAATTGGTAAGCTGGACACCATGGGCACTACTCTGAAGATTTGTGTGAACATAGCCCAGTCTAGCCTGCATAGCCTAAATGATTGCAAGCGTACAGTATATAAGACCATCAAACTGCCACCAGACTTACACAAAAATATAAAACAACATTTTTGTCTTTGTCCACGTTACATGAATTGAAGTAACGATATCAGACTTCTCTCAAATTTGGTTCATAAATAAAAGAAAAACAAAAAAAACCTCTGTATTCATGACCACCTTTGTTAAAATAATCCACCTACCTAGCAAACATATCAAGGATGCTGATCAAAGAGGATGATTATTGCACAGGAGTGCTCTGGACGGGTCATAAGAAAAGGCCACTCCAAAATGTACACTTTTTTTAAGCAGTTAGATGTGTTGCAAATTCCAGAAATGCAAACAAATATGTAAATTATTCTCTCCACAAAAATATTTGTCAATGTGCACAAAAATATTTCTCATTCTACATAAATCTACAAGGCATTATTCAACTTGTTTGATAGGTTATACATGCTGCCCTCTTGTGTGTGTGCCGTTATTTGACTGCATTTCACCTTTGTATTGAATTTATTAATTAGATTCATCCTCAAAGAGTTAAGTAATCTTTAAGTGTACCTGTTATCTTAGATTATTTTGTGCCATAAGTAATATTGACATGATATTGAGTCTGCCATAGCCTGGAGATACCAAGCCAGTATGCCAATGCTTGGGCAAGGTCATGTTTGACTGACCACACATGTCCCTGCTGACTCTCATTCACGGTTATCAGTGTCTGTTCAGGGAAGCAATCAGTCAGTGAGTTTTTTCTCTTCCTCTCCATTTAGTTAATTATGCGTTTTAATTGTATCATCAGGTTGCAGCTTCTTTTTTGTTGTAAAAAAAGTTTTAAAAAGCCACAGGCTGTCTCTCTTTTGACTGTTAGCATAACATTAGTGGATGGAAACACACATACATATGCATGCATTTTCTTTTCTCGATTTTTAGAAAATATTGTCAAACTTTACGGTAATGATTAATAGGTTAATAGAAATAGAAACTCAGCTAGTGACACTGCTCTGGATGCTGGACTGCAGGGTCAGATTTACACCCTCAGTTGCAGACACAGCATCCACATTTCATTTCTTCCTCTTAAACTTAAGTCCAAACAGTCCTCTGCACCTAAAAGGCAGTTAGATGGAGCAGAAGATAAATATCCATAAAGAGATGGAACACCTGCACACTGTCCTTACTTGCAAAAACAGGTTTGATTTAATAGGCTACAACGTTTCGGTCACAGACATCCGGTATATGTTTACAAGTGAAACACTCAACTTTTTAAACAAGAGGCAGGGTCCACAATGACCAATCAGCACATGAGTCTAGTTTGCGGCCAGTGAGCTCCTTCTCTAATAAAATTTAGGGCTGTGTCAAACGTCAAAAAAATACAACTATCAATACATGTGTGTACAGTTGCAAGAAAATGTATGTGAACCCCTTGGAATTACCTGGATTGCTGCATAAATTGGTATTAAAATGTGTTCTGATCTTCATCTAAGTCACAACAATAGACAAACACAGTCTTCTTAAACTAATACCACACAAACAAGTATATGTTTTCATGTTCGTTTTTGTGAACACAATATGAGAATATAAACAGTGCAGGGTGGAAAAAGTATGTGAACCCTTGGATTGACCCTCCTTTGGCACCAATAACCTCAACCAAACGTTTCCTGTAGTTGCATAGTTGCAGATCAGACCTGCACAACGGTCAGTTGGACCATTCCGCTTTACAACCACATTTTATGACCTATTTATGCAGAAAATCCAGGTAATTCCAAATTGTTCATATATTTTTCTTGCAACTGCATATATGTATACGAAACTGTGGAGTAAAAAAATACAAATATAGACAACAGAAGAAAAACTCCTACAGAAGATCACATAAGGTTAATCACTCAGGTCAGTCAGAAATGGAAAATATCAATTAAATTATGAGACATGAGGTAGCAGATTTCATTTGGCATCCTTTTTTCACTCATTGTTTGAAAAGTCTTGTGGTGACTTTAAATACCATATCTCCACATTTGTGGATGAGTATTTTGCATTCACCACATACATCACGTCTCTCTTTTGGGCACTGTGAACCTGGCTTAAGTGCATGCATTAAGTCTGTAAAGCTTTCGCCCTGAACATATCCTAACAGCCATTGCGATGAAATCAGCCAATTTTTCTGTAATTTCTCTTTTTCTCTCTTTTTTTTCAATGACGGAAGGGAAGTAGAAAGAAAGCAGTGTCGAAAGCAGCAGTAGGACTAACAAGCTGCTGCCACCCACGGGGGCGCTCATAGATTTTGCTCTGCTGCTCCGGGTTTGGTGGGTTGAACCGCTTCTTGGACCTATTGCTGCTTTTATCTCTCACTTAAATGACTGGAGGTGGTGCCTTAACACATGGCAATGTAAAAAGCCCTTCATATAGTTATCAATAAATAAATAAAACTATAATGCTGTTTTGAGGGTGCTGCAAAATTAGATCATTTCTAACCTGGTGATTTATTCATGTACACCGGGAGATCAGTTAAATGCACATGAGTTATTTTAAATTATTTACTAAACAATATTATTATTGATATTTGTACCAAAATAGGATTATTACAGTAATTTATTGGGGGAAACCAAACTATGTAATCTGAATCTATGTAAAGTCAGTCATTCAGTACCTCCATATACCCAAAATGGAATGATTGTTTTTATTCAAAACTGCATTTCCCAAAAATTCAACTGTTAAATTTTATTGAATCATTGAATATTAGACAATTCAGTCACCCCTATTTGGAACTGTTTACAACACTGACAAATCTACGAACTTCGATGTCTTTTATATTTTGTAACATTGTCTACATAAAAGAAAAAAAACAACTTACATTTGCCCTTTGTATTAGCCCTGCATTGAAGGTTTGCCAATTCTCTGCACTTAAAAGTTTACACAGAACTAAGCAGTGCCAGCTACAAGGAGCTTCAGTGTGGCTATTTATATATCAAAACAGAGTTGCAGAGACAAAAGAGGCGTGACTGGCTTGAAAAATAACAACAGAGTCAAACTTTAGTGTGACACATTAGTCATACAACTGGAAGAAAGAAAAAAACAACAAAATACCAAAGGCGAGCATAGCCGGAGTGTACATAACTAGGCACTTGCATGAGAAGCACTGCCACAAAGGTGGTTAAATGCAGCTCAAATGAAAAAAATGTTAAAGAGGAAGGCTGCTTTATGATTTAAACACAATAAAAGGCTAATGGAATATTTGAATTACACACACTGCGCCTGCATTCGCCTCCCGCCTCAAGCTCTTAAGATCCAATAGTAGTTTGGCCTACGAATACCAATTTTGATTGTCAACAATCACTCCCAAAAATGTTAAGGTACAGAAACATTTTACTTAAAGGGAAATGGGAAAAAATCTTACTTTATTAAAGACTCTTTAAACCATGCTTAAGTTCTTCTGTCTCAACTACATTGTCAGAGAGAACATTGTCCACCACGTGCCGTCTGAAAACTACAGACGCACATCATAATAGGCCAACACACATTGCTTTCATGTTCATGGAGATATATGGGACAGTCTGAATGTCCAGAGAGAAAGGCCATGTTTGGAGTTCTGTAATGTAGACAGTAAGAAGTTTTATTTGCTGCTACTTGTCAAATTTGGCACAAACCTAGATTTGGATTCAAGGGTGATTCGGTTCAAAATTTGAGGTCAAAGATCACTGCAATCTTACATATTGAGAGGTCACAACATCGTGGGATTTTTGGCCAGTCTGAAAGGGATATTAGAAACAACAACCTGGTCTCTGTGTTCCCAAATAGGGCTCTAGTGTTAGAAATTCAGTCAAACCTTTTGCTAATATGTACATTAACTCAACATTCATTACTTCCTCTCCCAAAATATCTAACAAAACACGAAGACCTCCTGTTTCTTTCAAAATCTCTCCCTAACTTATTGTTTTTTCCAACATTTCTGTTCACCTAATAATGCCAGTAATCACCTTTTTTACCTCAGTTATCCAAGAATCATATGACACTCGTCACTGTCCTTATTTGACCATTTTTCAATTTTAATTAGATTACATTACTACCAATAAAATGCACTGTGTCCTATACCCTTATTTACTTGTGTCTACTTTTTAAAACAAACTTACACCTCCACTCACTGTCTGCTTCATGGATGCCTCGTGGAGGCTTGAAATCCCCAGGTGGTACATTTTGTAGTACAGTTGTATGCACAAATGTGGCCACCCCCAATAGCATGTTTAAATGATATTTTAAAAGATGTGAACATAGTCTCTGTAGGATATGGAGAAAAAGAACATTATTACCAGCAAACATAAATACATATTTACTTTTCATTCCATAAATTAAACCAAAAATAAAAACTTATGAAACACAGATGTGGCATGTGCTTAGGACCCTACACATTAACTATCTAGTAAGAACCCCCTTGGCAGATATCCTAGCTTGCAAATGCATTTTGTAGCCAACTAAAAGTCTCTCAATGCTTGTATTTGGGGATTTCTCCCATTCTTCTTTGCAAAACACCTCTCAATTTGTGATAAATTCTCGGCCATCTTGCAACTCTTTTAACATCTACCTGCAGAATTTTCAATAATGTTTAAACCTGGGGACAGTGAAGGCCTCTCCAAACCTTCATATTGCATCTCTTGATATAGCCCATGTTGGATTTGAATGTTTCAGATCAATATGTTGTTGTAGAATCCATCCTCTTTAAAGCCTCACCATTTTTACAGACGGTAAATGGTAAATGTCCTGTATTTATATAGCGCTTTTCTAGTCATCGTTGACCACTCAAAGAGCTTTTACACTACAGGTTTTGCATTCATCTATTCACATACACATTCATCCACTGGTGGCAGTGACCACCTTGCAGGGTGCCACCTGCTCATCAGGAGTGTTAATCATCCACACACTCATACACTGATGGTGCTGCATCAGGAGCAATTTGGGGTTCAGTGTCTTGCTCAATGTATTTAGTGGAATCCATTTATCCCTCTACCTGTGAAGTGTTTCCTTTGTCACTGGCTGCAACACAACCCCAAGGCGTGAGAGATCCACTCCCACTCTTAACATTTGCCAAGGTGTTCTCTTCATGTTATGCTGCTCCTTTTTTCTTAAAACTTAACTTTGTTGATTTTGGCAGAGTTCTGTTTCAGCTTCATCAGTCTACAGCACTTGTTTCCAAAATACGTCATCCACTTCCATCTCTTAATTATATGTTGCACTTTAGAAACTGCAAGCTGAAAATCCTTTGCTATTTCCTTGTAGCCTTCTCCTGCAAGGTGGGGATGGACAACTTTCATTTTAAGTGTCTTACAATGCTGCTTAGAGGAACCAATGGTTGCTGATTGTTTGCATAAGGTTTGAAGTGTCAGAATACTTAAAAGCTTTGAAGCTTTTAAACTTAGAAATTAGCATCAGCTCCTGCTTACCAATGACACCTGTTGACCTGCCCAACAAGCCGATTAAGATCTATGCTTGTAAAAACTTGTAGAAAAGAAGAGACACTTAGGGTGACTGGACTTTTGGACATGCCACAACTGTGTTTAATATAATGATATTATTATTATTATTGCATATTGAGCTGCTAATACAGATCTCCCTTAATGCCCCTCAACTAGAGAACTAGGTTGTATGACTGGAAATGTAGGTAAAGTTCATTAAGTTAACCGCAAACATAAATTTCTCAGAGTAACTTTAAGATAAATACATTGGTGTGAATTACCATGGTGATAAACCTTGGATACATTTTATCCACCTTTTATAGTATTTGTTAATCTAAAAGTCACACCTTACAAGATAAAGTTACTTCAACAAGCCAGTTACTTCACTCCGTAGCACAGGCTTCAGATCAATCGAACACATCACACACATACACCATGTTCTAGTTCCAGTTACACAGCATTATTTATTGAATCGTTTAGTCTATTGGTCCTGATGAGCCTGTGCAATCTCTGCCATTAATATAGTATGTTTGTATGTGTCTGTGTGTGTTTTGTTGAGTCAGATTGTTTTTATTATGAAACCTTTATCATATATCTATGAAACATTTCAGTGCTTCAGTGTTACCACCTCACTTTTAATTTACCCATGCTCTCAGTCACAGATATGAATACAAAAGTATAGTTGGTCTGGCTTTATGTTCACTCTGTTCTATTCCTGTGCTATATCTTTCTCACATCTTTATATTTTGTCCCCACAGGCATATTGTACAAGGGAAATGGTGAGAACATTTTCATTTCCCAGCAGCCTCCTGTCATCGACAGCATAATGGGTAACTTTTAATTTAAATATCCTTCTTCTCCCTCTTCCTTGTCCTTGCTCTATGTGTCAAGGGGCAGCTGTGGCTCAGCTGGTAGAGCGCTTGTCCAATGATCGGAAGGTTCCTGTTTCGATCCCAGTTAACATGTCAAAGTGTCCTTGAGCAAGACACTGAAGCCCAAATTGCTCCTGATGCTGCGCCATCAGTGTGTGAACGGTGAACGCTCCTGATTAGCAGGTGGCACCCTAACGAGGTAGTCACTGCCACCAGTGGTGAATGGGTGAATACAAAACCTGTAGTCTAAAAATGCTTTGTGGTCAACCATTGGACATTTTATCATTCAGGTTTTTTACCGAACCATGCATCACAAGTCCAATGCAATGCCAAACTTCTTAGGCTGACTTTGAGTGCTGATAGTCATAATGATGGTGTTATAGAACATTTTCTGAAGATTCCTATTTTGAAAATTAATCATACACAAACCATACCCCATGAAGTCACTGTTTCATCAGTGTTTTTCTCGAAAATTGAAAAAACCCTAAAATCCGCTCCTACGGTTTTTATTTATTTGACAAATTGCCAAACAGCAGACTTTCAGGTAGTGCTTCATAAACAATCCAAAATGTTTGACTGTGAATAAATATTTGCGACATCTTGCTAAATAAATAATTAATAATCATGATGGAAATATTTTGTATATTGGTAGATTAAGTGTGATGGATATATTATAAATTTTTTACTCTATTCTCATGTAAAGAATTGGTGTCAGTAAAAAATAAGACACCTGTAAACACAGATTTATCATATATGGAGGAACAATCTTTTAAAATCTAAAATTATAGACATCTCTACCATCTCTACAGTGTAGTACACAAATTCTCTGAACTCAATTTTTTTTTTTTTAATGTTTAAAAATGTGCTTTCATGCAGCCCAGCTCATTTTCTCTGTGAAAGTATGGACCGAGCTGAACAGGCATTGTACTTAGGACCCAAAGTAAAAAAAACAAAGTAATTACGTCACACTTCAAAACAATGTATATGATATAATTGGAATATAATTTTGATGCATTAATGTATTGTGTTTACTTACAACTTATCTGCTGGGTATATTCTTAATTTCCCCTCTCTTTAATATTACATTGTAACCTTGTCATGACCAATGTCTGTATGTATTTATACTAAGACTGTCAAAGTTAATGCATTAATAATGGATGTAATGTATGTGAATTATAAGTATATAACAAGTGCAACAAAACCCCAGCGATCTCAATATGAAAAAGTTCATTCAATATTTATCTCTGAATTGCAGTGTAGTAGGAGTCTAAAGTAACAGAAAATATTCAGTTTTCATAATTACTGTAGTACAGTACACATCAAAGTACGAAGTTCCTTCTGTCAGAAACCTTTACAAAATAATTTTCAAATCAGTGTTTAAGTGACAAGAAAAATTATTGAAAACATGAAGATTAACTATTATATCAACATTGTGTTCTAGGAAACGGACGTCGCCGCAGCATCTCCTGCCCAAGCTGTAATGGGCAGGCAGAGGGCAACAAGCTTCTGGCACCTCTTGCACTGGCCTGTGGAGCTGATGGCAGCATCTTCGTTGGAGACTTTAATTTCATCAGGAGGATCTTCCCCTCTGGGAATGTTACCAGTGTTATGGAGCTGAGGTAAGGTTTTCTGGGAATCTTCCTGCATTCAAGTGTTAGCGTCTTGGAAGACTTTGAAGCAATACCTAAATACATAAAGGAAGAGAGGGATAGATGCACTAGTAGGATGGGTGCTTTGCCAGTACAGTAATTATTATTCTGGGACTTACTCTTCAGTCAAAATGCTAAAAGATGTAAAGAACTGTAGATGACTGATGACTGAAAAGCAATCTCAATTAGAAACTCTGTATTGTTCCCGGCACACTCCAGAAGCCATCTGGAATTTTTTCTACTCACTTCTGTAAAACATGATTTAAATACAACTTTAACTGCAACTTCTAACTGTTCCTGTTTTGTTTTCTAATAAATATTTCTTCTGCTGATATTTGTTGTACAACTCTTATTCCAAAAAGGCTGGGACACTGTCTAATATATAAAATAGAATGTGATAATTAGCTATTTTCAAAAAATTGATTTTTATAAGGATATGCATAGTATTATGTTTATTCAAATAAATCTCTCCTCCACCCTATACTGTTGTGTGAGGAATTATGCCAGCACCCCTGGTTTCTACAGCTGGAATCCATTGTTACTGCCCATATATCCATCCATCTACCACAGGCGCTCTTTCCAATTGGTCATGCCTGAAAGACCTCTAAAAGGAGACAAAAGGAGACTAACAACATAGCCAAACCACCTCAGTTGCCTCATTAAGGCATGAGCAGCTCTACTCCATTTTCTCTCTGAATGACATCATCAACATATCCTATCTCAAAGACTGAGCCCAGCCAGTCTCATCAAGATGTAGATTTCAGTTCTTGTATGCCCAATCTCATATTTTTGGTCTCCAATCAAAGTTCATGACCACAGATGAGGGTTGGAATTTAGATTGGTTAACGTAGCTCAGCTCCAATTTATTCATGACAGAATGGTACAAGAACTGACAAAAGCTGACAATTCATCAAAGCAATTGGTCATGTCACACTTTTCCCATCACTTGTGAACAAAATCATAAGTTACTGAGAAACATGGCCTCAGACGTGGAGGTGCTGATCCTTAGCTGCACTGTATCTTATCTTATCCCCAGGAGATAAGATAAGATAAGAAAGATTATGCCTTTATTGTCCCACAGTGGGGAAAATTTGCATTGTTGCAACAGCAGGACAGTAAAAGCTGAATAAAGTGCACCCACAGCAAAAGAAAAAATAAAAATAAGAAAGATTAAAAAAATAAAGGGATAAAAACAATAAACAATAAATTAAAATCTCCTGTCAAATCAAGTCAGTTATTTACAGCATGCATGGAAAGA
>KV751441.1:51785-72019 GCA_001698575.1 Mola mola
CTCCGACAATACAGAGATTGAATGGCCCATAACAAAAGGCCATCTACCCCATACTCCCGGAGCACCCCCCACAGGAAACCTTGAGGGACACGGTCATAAGCCTTCTCCAGATCCACAAAACACATGTGGACTAGTTGGGGAAAGTCCCATGCCCCCTCCAGTACCCTCGCGAGAGTATAGAGCTGTTCCAGTGTTCCACAGCCCGGACGAAAACCACATTGCTCCTCTTGAATCCGAGGTTCAACTAGCAGCCGCACTCTCCTCTCCAGCACCCTGGAGTAGACTTTACCAGGGAGGCTGAGGAGTGTGATCCCCCAGTAGTTGGAACACACCCTCTGGTCCCCCTTCTTGAAAAGGGGGACGACCACACCTGTCTGCCACTCCAAAGTCGCAGTCCCTGATGTCCATGCAATGTTGCAGAGGCACGTCAGCCATGGCAGCCCTACAACATCCAGAGCCTTGAGGAGCTCGGGACGAATCTCATCCGCCCCCGGGGCGCTGCCGCTGCAGAGTTGTTTGACAACCCCAGCAACCTTGACCCCAGTGATGAGAGAGCCCAGCCCAAAGTCCTCCAGCTCTGCCTCCTCCTCGGAATGCGTGTTGGTGGGATTGAAGAGATCTTCAAAGTATTCCTTCCACCGCCGAACTATAGACTCAGTTGAGGTCAGCAACTCCCCTCCCACACCGAAGACCGTGTGGACTGGGTTCCGCTTTCCCCTCCTGAGCCGCCGAACAGTTTGCCAGAATTTCTTCGGACTTGCCTGGAAGTCTTGTTCCATGGCCTCACCAAACTCCTCCCACACCTGGATTTTTGTCTCATTGACCACCTGAGCCGCTGATCGCTTGGCCTGCCGGTAGGTGTCTGCTACCTCAGTAGTCCCACAGGCCAGCCATGACCTGTAAGTCTCCTTCTTCAGCTTGATGGCCCCTTTCACCTATGGTGTCCACCGGCGGGTCCTGGGGTTCCCGCCACGACTAGCACCAGCGACCTTGCTACCCCAACTTTGAGCAGCCGCCTCGACAATGGCAGCGCGGAACATGGCCCACTCAGATTCCATGCTCCCCACTACCTCCGGGATGTGGTTGAAGCTCCTCCGGAGGTGGGGGTTGAAAACTATTTTCACAGGGTCCTCAGCCAGATGTTCCCAGCAGACCCTCACTATTCACTTGGGCCTGCCTGGTCTGTCTGGCTTCCTCCCCCGCCACCTGATCCAACTCACCACCAGGTGGTGATCAGTTGACAGCTCTGCTCCTCTCTTTACCCGAGTGTCCAGCACATAGTTGAAGACCATTTTCACAGGGTCCTCAGCCAGACGTTCCCAGCAGACCCTCACTATTCGCTTGGGCCTACCTGGTCTGTCCGGCTTCCTCCCCTGCCACCTGATCCAACTCACCACCAGGTGGTGATCGGTTGACAGCTCTGCTCCTCTCTTTACCAGAGTGTCCAGCACATATGGTGGCAGATCAGATGATACGACTACAGTCAATCATTGACTGTCAATCTAGGGTGTCCTGTTGCCAAGTGCACTTATGGACACTCTTATGGCTGAACATGGTGTTAGTTATGGACAAACTGTGACTAGCACAGAAATCCAATAACTGAACACCATTCGGGTTCAAATCGGGCAGTCCGTTCCTCCCAATCACACCCCTCCAGGTCTCGCTGTCATTGCCCACATGAGCGTTGAAGTCTCCCAGTAGGACGATGGAGTCCCCAGTAGGGGCACTCTCCAGTACCTGTTCCAAGGACTCCAAAAAGGGTGGGTACTCTGAACGGCTATTTGGCGCATAGGCACAAACCACAATCAGGTCCCGTTCCCCAACCCGAAGGCGCAGAGAAGCAACCCTTTCGTCCACGGGGGTAAACTCCAACACATTGGCTGAGAGCCGGGGAGCTATTAATAAGCCCACGCCTGCTCTCCGCCTCCCACCTGGGACAACTCCAGCATAGAACAAAGTCCAACCCCTCTCAAGAAGACTGGTTCCAGAACCCGAACTGTGCGTTGAGGTTAGGCCGACTATATCTAGCCGGTATCTCTCAACCTCACGCACAAGCTCAGGTTCCTTCACCCCAGAGAGGTAACATTCCATGTTCCGATAGCCAGCTTCAGCAAACGGACCACCAAGGTCCCTGCCTTTGACTGCCAGCCGATCCACATAGCACCGGACCTCTATGGCTTCTCCTGTGGGTGGTGGGCCCACATGAGGACGGACCCATGTCTTCTTTTCGGGCTGAGCCATGTCTGGACCCCATGGACAAAGGCCCGGTCACTAGGCGCTCGCCTACGGATCCCTTCCCCAGGCCTGGCTCCAGGGTGGGGTCCCGGTATCCGGGCAGGGTACACAAGTCCTTGTTCTTCACCATCATAGAAGTCTTCGAACCGCACTTTGTCTGGCCCCTCACCTAAGACTAATTTGCCTTGGGTGACCCTACCAGGGGCAAACAGCCCCCGACAACATAGGTCCCAGGATCATTAGGGCACCCAAAACCCTCCATCACGGTAAGGTGGCGGTTCCTGGAGGGGAGAACCATATTAATTTTTTCTAATCTAAGAATGAAAATAATACAAATGCTGGCAGACTTGTCAGGATGTCATTATGTTTAAGTAGCAGAAGGAGTCTCACAGACGTATTGAAACAGACTGTTCACACCATATTCTGACAGAACCAGCGGGTCAAATGCTTCACTAGAAGCTCTTTTTATCAGCATTATGTTCCTGTATTTATTAGTCTTTCTTGACTCAATGGATCATGTCAGTAGTGCTGCCCACTCTGAGTCTTCACAATATTTTACTCATACTTCTCCTACTCAAAGATGAAGAAAGGGGATGTCTGACATACTAAACAGACTCTTGCATACTCAGTTACACCCTCCTTTGATTATTTTCTTTATTAATTATTGTTTTATTTATCACCATCTTATATTTCTAATCCAAGCCAAGTGCCCTGGTTGTGTTAGAGATGGATTTACTGTGGCAGGCATCATTAAGACAAAGAAGTCATAGTCCATTACCTGGCTCTGTTCAAACTGCATGCATGTATGTGTGTACACACACACGCACACACTCACATAAAATTCTCCTTAGGACTACTTGTCTAGCCAAGTTTGCTTTGTACGTCAGGAAATATCCCCTGTTGAGGGCATTAAGTAACACACAAACACTCTCTCTCTATTGGCAGCAAATGTATATATTCTTGGCCTTTATTTCCGTGAAGGTTCACAGTCATCCAGGTCATCTTGATCTCGGAGTGTTTAGTAGGAAGCAACTGGACTTCTTAGATAAGAAGTCCAGTTGCTTCCTACTAAACACTCCATGGCCTTTATTTCCTCAACCCTTTATTTACCTTTTAATTACTTTTTGATTAAAATCAGTTCTAGAAAATCTCCATAATTTCCTAATTTTAATGATTCTACAGTGAATGTCATTTGCTTGAGATGATTTCTTTGTAACCCCATCTTTAGAAATGTAAAAAATACATAACAAAAACAGTGATGTCAGCAATACTAACATTATTAAAAGTACTTTTGTTTTGTCCCTACCTTGTTACCCACTTCTTCTTTTTCCTGGTGTTACCGTCAATAGCAACAATCCTGCTCACCGTTACTATCTGGCCACTGACCCAGTAACAGGGCAGCTGTATGTGTCTGATACCAACTCCCGGCGAATCTACCGACCCAAGATGCTCAGCGGTGCCCATGACCTGATCAGTAAGAAGCACTTTTTTTCCCTTGTAAAACAAACTTTTTATATATATTGGAATCAGTTCATGTTTTTCAGTAGTTATCCTTAGCACATTGTTCTCACATAAACCAATCAGCCAAAACATTATAACCACCTGCCTAATATTGTTCCGGTCCCCCTTTTGTCACCAAAATAGCTCTGACGCTTCAAGGCATGGGCACAAGATGTCTGAAGGTATCAAGTTGTATATGACACCAAGGCCTTAGCAACCAACTCCCAAGTCCTGTAAGTTGCGAGGTGTGGCATCCTTAGATTGGACTTGTTTGCCCATCACATCCCTGCAGGTGTTCAATTTAAGACATGGATTACATTTTGGAACTTTGGAGCCCAAGTCAATATCTTTAACTCGTGTTTCTCCAATAATTCCTAAATTATTTTTGTACTGTGGTATGGTGCATTATTCTGCTGCAAGATTGCACCACAATTAAGGAAAATGGTTGCTGTAAAGCATTGTACTGAATTTGCAGCCATGATGAGGAAGCTATTATGTGTCAAAGTAACAATTACAGGAATGCATGAATGGCAGGAGCCAAGGTTTCTAGGCAGAAGCACTGCACAGCCTCCACCATCTCGCTGTCTTTCTATAGTACTTCCCGGTTCCACCTTCCAAATTAAGCTATGCACATGAACTGGCTGTCTACATAATGTACAGGATAATGCAATTAATCAGACCAGGCCACTTTCTTAATTGCTCCACAGCCCAGTTCTGATTCTCATGTTCCCAATGTGTATAGTTTTGGCGCTTAACAGGTGACAACGTGGGAACTCTAATTGGTTCTGTATGTTCACCTGCTGCTGATCAGTGGCAGGTGCTATTTTAATGACATATATAATGACATTATAATCACCTGTCAGTGATTATAATGTTATGGCTGATTGTATATATACATTATAGCTGAATTCTAATATGGTATTCAGGTAGATAAATGATAGAGCTGCAGTAAATTTATGTGTGTGTGTGTGTGTGTTTGTGTGTGTGTTCAGCTAATGGTGAAATAGTGGCTGGTACAGGTGAACACTGTCCTCCATTCGATGAAGCACGATGTGGGGATGGAAGAAAAGCTACAGAGGCACAGCTACTGGGACCTAAAGGTAGAAATATACCTAATACAAAGTCATTTTTAAGGACATAGTTAAGATACGCATACAAAGTTTCATTTGTTCATCTACTACTAAGTCAAATATTGGCATATATATTTCATCTTAACTGTTGAAAATTGGTCCTAATTGGTCCAAATACATGGACTGTATGTTCCAACATGTAATCAAAGGAGTATGTTCATATCTTCATATAGGCTTTGTGGTTTTGCAGAGCTTCGGAGCTATACTGAAGCATTAGAAGTCTCAAAAGGAACAACCATATGAAGTCAGGGAATGGAAAGGAGCTTGCTGGGAAGAAGATCTGGTTTTGAATGCCAGTAACAGTTAGATCATCTCTTTACCTGCCCTTTTAAAGAAGTAAACTCTCTGTAGCACTGTGACAATGTGCTACTGCAAAGAACCATCAGCCTTGCCAAAAGGAAAATGCTACAGGAGCCACACAATCCCCAAAGGTTAACATCCAGCATCTTAAATTACCTTACTACTTGATGTCTGGAGAGGTTTTGTGACGAGGGACAGTCCGTCAAATATGACACTACTGTAATGTATATGCCTTTGCTGTTCAAAAAATAATTCTTTGTTAAATATAAAATTGAGCTGATCTTTATATAATTAATAGAACTGATTATGAGGCCTTCAACTTAATATACTAGATAGTGTACAAAATTTTGGTTGATTTTAATTTACATGGCTGCATTTTTGCTAGTCTGCTGTTGAACCAAAGAAAAACGCTACTGGTCATGACTGACTAACTTACTTACTGAGTAGCCAAGTCAGTGTGTGCTGATCTCTGTTAAGTTGCTATCATCTAGTGAACATTTTTAGCTGTGCTGATTTTCTTAAGTTTACTTATCATTTAGGTAGCCCTCACACGAGGCCATCTATACCATGCCCTAGCACGTTTGCCTCACAAAGTCTGGATTGGGCTCCATACCATGTTCTAGCATGGTAAGCTTCCTTGGCCCTGGTACTGTTGGAAGTGTACTTGGGCACGATACAGTTGCTCATGCATACGAATTGACAATCTCCGCAAAAAATTATCTCTGCGTTGCATAATTAATTAATACACAAATGTGCGTGTGCAATATCTGAACAAAATGACTCCATATTACGAGGACTAATGCAGGTACTTGGAGATGAGCAGTTAAAATCCAATGGTTTTTATAATATACACCATTATGCATTGAAATTGACCATAAAAAGTGTGCACATATACTAGATTTTGTATAAGTCTTTAACCTACAGTATCAATGCATCTTCACCTTTCAACGGACAATTACCAAATTTGAATTTTCTCCTGTCATTGTTGATGTGTTAATAATCAACTGGATGATAATACTGATTTGTGTATGTTCTTTCTGTTCTCTACAGGGATTGCAGTTGATATAAATGGTTTAGTCTACTTTGTGGATGGGACTATGATCAGGAAAGTGGATCGTAATGGAATCATCTCTACAGTGCTTGGCAGTAATGATCTGACCTCTGCTCGACCCTTGACTTGTGATACTAGCATGCATATTAGACAGGTAAAACGCAAACCGTACCTAAATATGCTACATCCACCTATCTACTCTAACTGAAAGCTTTTCACAACGGTAATCTGCCACAGTTTCACATCTGCATTGAAACTAAATGCCTCCTCCATTAGTATCATGTGTAAATCTCCTAGCCACACCCCCCCAGTTACCGTTGCTATGCCTGTCTGTAAGGGTCCTGTAGTTTTAAGTGTCTGTGTGCTAGGGTCAATCTGTGTTTCCTGTTTTATTTTGAAATTTTGGTTGTGTCATAATTCTTATGTCCTGTCAATTTTTCTCCCTCAGGTGTGTGTGATTCCCTCTCCTCCCTAATGTGTTCACCTGTGTCTAATTGTCTCCCCTTTCTTGTGTATTTAAACCCTGTGTCCCTTTCCTCCTGGGCCAGATTGTCTTGTCTTTTCCAGAGAGCAGTCTAGCGTTATTTCCTTGTGAGTTCCTTGTGTTTGATCTTTTGTCCCTCGATTACTGAGTTTGCCTGTCCCCATAAACTGTACATTTGTTTGTTAGTTTGATCTCCTGGTGTTGACCCACTTCCTAAAACAGATTTGATTAAGAACCCTTTGAGTCCCTGCATTTTTGAATCCTCCTGAGCCTGTACCTGATCGGACAAGCCGGGCCAGAATGGATTCAGCAGAATCGGACCCAATTTGCTCAGTCTTGAAAGCTCAAGGAGCACGTCTTCACTGGCAAGGAGAGCAACTGGAGCTGGTTTGCCAGGAAATGTATGAAGTATTGAAACGCAATGAATCTGCATGCGTAACATTGCGTGGCTGAGCTACCTGTTTCGGCTGTCACCTCACATTCTCTTCACCTCTCTTGTCCAGAACACTTTTCCGGAGACTCTGGGGATTGCCATTAAAGATCCGTCCTCAGCTATTATTCATTCTGTTGTGAGGCTCAAAGTACCTAGCTCCTCCTGAGTCATCATTCGATGTGAGCAAAGTGAAGCCAGTTAAAGAGAGCACCCTCGTCCCAGCCTATAAAACCACCCCCTCCTCCCCACATCATCGATGGTGAACTAGTTTATACTGTCTATAGATTGCTGCCTGCCTGTTTGCACTCAGTACTTGGTGAACTGTGAGGGTTATGGTCCCAAAGAACGTTCCTGGGTATTGTCAAAGGACATCATGGACCCCCAACTTATAGAGAACTTTTTAAAGAGCCATCCTCAGAGTTCTGGGGATTGCCATCCCTTTATTTCCCAGTGTGAGCTACCTTTTGCATTTAATGCTTCCGCTTTTTCTTTAGACCAAGCTAAGATCGCATTTATAATTTCCTACCTGACAGGTCGAGCCAGATCTTGAGCTATGGCTGAGTGGAGCCGCCGATCAGCCATGTGTTAGTCCTTGCCGGAATTTGTTAAACAGAGCACCTTCTTAATGACAGCACCCTCGTCCCAGCCTATAAAACCACCCCCTCCTCCCCGCATCACCGATGGTGAACGAGTTTACAATGTCTATAGGTTGCTGCCTGCCTGTTGGCTGTCAGAACAAGGCACTCAGTACTTGGTGGACTGGGAGGGCTCTGGTTCCAAAGAACGTTCCTGGATATTGTCAAAGGACATCATGGACCCCCAACTTATAGAGAACTTTTTAAAGATCCATCCTCAGAGTTTTGGGCCATCAAATGTCGGCCATAAGGGTCAGGGGTCAGGGTCCAGTAGTGTTGTGTCTGTCTGTTAGGGTCATTCTGTGTTTCCTGTTTTAGTTTGAAATTGTGGTTGTATCTTAATTCCTATGTTCTGTCAAGTCTTCTCCCTCATGTGTGTGTGATTGCCTCTACTTCCTAATGTGTTTCACCTGTGTCTACCCCTTCCTTGTGTCTTTAAACCCTTTGTCCCTTTCCTCCTTGGCCAGATTGTCTTGTCTTTTCCAGAGAGCACTCAAGCGTTATTGCATATCCCCTTAAATTGTACCTTCGCCTGTTAGTTTGACCTCTCGGTGTCAACCCATTTCCTGATTAAAACGGACTTGATTAAGAACCTCCCTTTGAGTCTTTACATTTTGCAATCTTCCTGAGCCTGTACCTGATAGTGTCAAGCTTTCCCACCCAGTACCTCAAATATGGAGTTTTAACCATATCTTGGAGAGATATTCAAAAGAAAATAATTACAAATTTGTGGAAAATTGTTGGTAAATATCAGAAAAAGGCAGAGAGAAAGGTCTACAATATGCATGTTAGAGCTACATTCATAGTATCATTTGTCAGCACAGAACCTTAAAATCGAGGGAAGAGCTCGCCGGTCCCAGTGCAAGCATCAGACACCCCAATTTTTGACAACTTCTCTCGAAGGATAAACAAATACAGGAGCAGAAATGTTAATGTACAGCAGGGTAAGTCAATATATAGATTAATTTCAATCTAACATTACAGTTATCTAACTTAATAATTGATATTAATACATCCAGACACTAAAGGAATAGTGAAGGCTACACAGCTATCAACCATTCAAGTAATAAATACATTTTCACTTTGATCTCGGAGTGTTTAGTAGGAAACAACTGGACTTCTTATCTTGTTTGAAGACGTTTCGCCTCTCATCCGAAAGGCTTCTTCAGTTCTGAGGTTCAGTGTGGGAAACCCAGGTATTTAACCCCGAGTGGGTAGAGACAATCACCAATCACCAACAACGAGGATGTGTTTTGAAACCAACAGCCTCCTTTGTTGGTGAGACAATCACCAACAAAGAGGACGTGTTATGAGACTAACAGCCTCTTTGTTGGTGAGACAATCACCAACAAGGAGGACGTGTTTAGAAAACAACAGCCTCGTCTGCGGTCGTCTGGCTAGGCATCATGTGAGTCGTTAAGGTCACAAGAGCCCGGGTGTGAATCACTTGAGCGTGTTTGCCCCTCACCCTTGGTTCCGTGTGACACCTTGGGTTCACATGGCCCCAGTTGTGTGTGGGGGTTAAACCGCCTGGGAAGGGCTCCCAAGACCGCATTGTAGGTAGCAGACAAATGGTGTCTTAGTCCACCACCCCTGTTAAGAGAGGGTTTCTCCAAGTGGACAAAGATGGCCTCTTTTACTCCTCTTTCAAACCATCTGCCCTCTCTGTCCAGAACGTGGACATTGGAGTCCTCAAAGGAGTGATCTTTCTCCTTAAGATGCAGATGTACAGCTGAGTCCTGTCCCGATGAGGTGGCTCTCCTGTGTTGTGCCATGCGTCTGTGGAGGGGCTGTTTGGTTTCACCTATATAAAGGTCAGAGCACTCCTCTGTGCATTGAACGGCATACACAACATTGCTGAGCTTATGCCTGGGTGTTTTATCCTTGGGGTGGACCAGTCGCTGTCTTAAGGTCTGGCCCGGTTTGAAATTGACTGGAATTTTGGGTTTTTGGAAGATTCTTCTGAATTTTTCTGATAGACCTGCCACATATGGGATAACTACGTTCTTCCGTTTTTCCCTTTCTGCCTCAGGTGGTTCTTTGTGGCGCCTTTTGGACGATTTGACAAAGGTCCACTTAGGGTAGCCGCATGTCTGGAGCGCTGTCTTGATGTGTTTCAATTCCTTTTGTTTTCCCTCTGTGCTGGAGGGAACCTTCTGGGCCCGGTCATGCAGTGTCCGGATTACCCCCAGTTTGTGCTCCAGTGGGTGGTGGGAGTCAAATAAGAGGTACTGGTCTGTGTGTGTGGGCTTCCTGTAGACCTCGATGCTGAGGTTACCATCTTTATCAAGAGACACCGCACAATCCAGGAAGGGCAAAATGTTATCTCTCGTATTTCTAAACACGTCCTCCTTGTTGGTGATTGTCTCACCAACAAAGAGGCTGTTAGTCTCATAACACGTCCTCTTTGTTGGTGATTGTCTCACCAACAAAGGTGGCTGTTGGTTTCAAAACACATCCTCGTTGTTGGTGATTGGTGATTGTCTCTACCCACTCGGGGTTAAATACCTGGGTTTCCCACACTGAACCTCAGAACTGAAGAAGCCTTTTGGATGAGAGGCGAAACGTCTTCAAACAAGATAAGAAGTCCAGTTGTTTCCTACTAAACACTCCGAGATCAAGATGACCTGGATGACTGAGAACCTTCACGGACATTTTCACTTTGAGTGATGATTTCAAGTGTTCAGTAATGAACGGACCTAATTGCAGTGTAATGTTTAAATCTCCTGCATCAGTTTAAAATTTGCTACAATGTCATCACATTACATACATAGAAACACCCTCTACCCTTAAACCCTGGAACCAGGTGAGGAAAAACTCCAAAAACCCTAGAGAGGGGAAAAAAAGAAGAAACCTCAGGAAGAACAACAGAGGAAGGATCCCTCTCCCTTGGCCAGGTAGATGTGCAATAGATGTCACAAGTCCAGAGCAAAACAAAATGACAATCATTAAAGTCTATGGATACTAAAACATGAGAACTGAGTCAAGGAACGGTGATTCAGGTCAGGTTTCCAGGCCACTCTGTCTTTTGCTGGGTTGGATAGCTGAAGTTGATCATGATCCCAGACACAAGGTCACATCTCTACCGGATAGCAGGTTGCTAGCAAAACCATCACACCCATAGCTGAGGGACGATACGGCAGAGGAACTCCGGAGAAAAAACTCCCCAGGGTGAAGTTAGTAACACAAATAATGGGACATGACAGAGTAGAGAGTAGAAGAAGTAGGGAGAGAATGAGGTAGAGAAATAGAGGGGCTCAGTGTATCATGGAAAATCCCCAGCAGTCTAGACATATAGCAGCATAGCTATGGGCCGGCCTGTGCCAGCCCTACCTATAAGCTTTATCAAAAAGGAAGGTTTCATGCCTACTCTTAAACACAGATAGGGTGTCTGCCCCACAGATTTGAACTGGGAGCTGGTTCCAGAGAATAGGGGCCTGGTAGCTGAAGACTCTGCCTCCCAGATTACTTTTTGGGATCCTAGAAACTACCAGTAAGACTTCACCTTGGGAGTGCAGCACTCTAACTTGATGATCAGGCACTAAAAGTTCTTTAAGATATAAAGTTTCTTTAAACTCTTTTATGGATTTCACTGGAAGCCAATGGCAGAGAAGCTAGAACAGGAGAAACATGATATGTTCTAGTGAGTACATGAGCAGCAGCATTTTGAATCAAATGGAGGGTCTTTAGTAACTTGGTAGTACAGCCTGATAATAAGGAGTTACAGGAGTGAAGCCTGGAAGTGACAAAGACATGGACCAATTTTCTACATTATTTTGAGAAAGAAAGTATCAGATTTTTGCAATATTAAGTAAATGAAAAAAAAAAAAAATAGATCTAGAGATTTGCTTTATGTGGGAGTCAAAGGACAGATCCTGATCAAAGACAACTCCCAGATTTCCTACAGTTCTATTACAGGTTAAGGAGATGTCGTCCAGAGTAACTATATAATTAAAAAAATATTCCTGAAGTGTGTAGGACCAAGGACAGTAATGTCATTTTAATTTGTTTTCTAAATTGAGCAGAAAAAAGTTGTAGGTCATCCACATTTTAATATCTTTAAGACAGGCCTGGAATTTAGCTAGTCTGTTGGTTTCTGTTTGGTTGGAAGGATAAATATAGTTGAGTGTCATCTGCATAGCAGTAAAAAATTAATAGAATGTTTTCTAATAATGATACCTAGAGGAAGCATATATAAAATGAAAAGAATTGGCCCCAATACTGATCCTTGTGGAACTCCAAAGCTAAGTTTGGTGTAGTTTAGAGTGATTAATAACATGTACAAATGAGTTCTGTCAGATAAATAAGACTTAAACCAGCTTAATGCCGCTCCTTTAATGCCAATATAGTTGTCTAATCTTTTGGTTAGGATATGATGGTCAATAGTATCAAACGCAGCACTAAGATCCAACAGAACAATTACAGAAAGAAGTCCCTCGTCTAATACAATTAAAAAGGTAATTTGTAACCTTGACTAGTGCAGACTCTGTGCTACGATGCTTTCGAAAGCAGCAACGATGCTTTTCACCACTTCCTGGAGGCCCAAAGACATCAATTTCTACAAAGAGAGGATCTGTATTATCCATAACTGTGGGACTAAACATAGAAACATGGAAGAGGAGACTGTGTTAAAAACTAAATGTGCTGGATTATAACCAACACAAATTGAAGGAAGCTATTTTGACGTTTGTTTGTTTGTGGGTTAGCAGGGTTACATAAACACTGAACTGATTTAAATGAAATTTTGATCATTTATATTTTGGTGGTCAAAGGTCAGAGTCACCTAAGAGTAAAACGATCATGTTTTTTCTTGGTCATAACTCCAGAAAAAACACTGAAATGGAGAAGTCCAGCTAGTGTCATTTTTTAGCTGACCGCAGTGGCTACAGATAATTAGTTTTGAGGCTTAGAAGGTCACTGACTTTTATCATTTGCCACTGCTTACAGTTCATTAATTTTGGGGCTCAAAGGTCAAGGTCACTGAATATGTAGTTAGATCAGTCTCTGATCAGTCTTCTGATGCACATACAAATATTGCACTGCATTTGTGAGGGGTTTTTTGTGACAGTCTTAATTTTAGTCGATTCACAAATGCATTTTTTTCCACAGGGATTTTCTGTAGCCAATCATATGCCCCCTCCTCTCAGGGCAAAGAACTGAATAATTATGTTCCTAATGTGAGATCGGTATGTTTGTTTGCTGAAGGCCGAACTTCTGTAGCTAAATACATTTTTCATCTTGGTATCATCATTTTAGTATCGTTCGTCATGTCAATACTGACAATACAGTGGCCTGCTACAGTGGTGTTTGCAGGCAAACTCTAAAAAAATGTTTTAAAAATTAACTTTCTTGATCAGACTCAACATACTGACCACTTGGCCATTTTGATTCTTTCACATCGTATAATGTTTTCAATGTACTCAATATTAGCCACGTGTTAGCTGCAGAACTGAAATGCTGTACTGATGTACTGATGATGCAAAATGGATTTAGCTACAGAGGAGTACTAATCAAATCAAATATTATTTGTATGGCCCAAAATCACAATGTACACATTATCTCACTGGGCTTTGACAAACTGTACAGATGTGACACCCTCCGCCCTTAAACGCTCAAACCGGGTGAGGAAAATTTTAAAAAACCCTAAACAGGGAAAATAAGAAACCTCAGGAAGAACCACAGAGGATTGATCCTTCTTCCTAGAATGGACAGATGTGCAATAGATGTCACTTGTACAAAACACAACATGATAACAGTTTACTTAGAATATATAAAACATCCATGAGTCTCAGAGTCTTTGGAATCTATAAATCCAGGTGTATGGGAAGTCTAGTGATCCGGACGCAGGAGTAGTCTGTTGGTCCAGGAGTCATTATAGTCCATGTATGAAGATCTGAGTGTTGCTGATGTAGTCACTGAGTCCAAGAGTATGTGGAATCTATAAATCCAGGGATATGTGAAGTGTAATGATCCAGAAGCAGGTGTAGTCTATTGGTCCAGAAGCCATTGTAATCTGTGGATCCCGATTTACACTTTGAAATCCAGCCTAGGATCCAAGTCACAGGATCTCCTGTCCTAATGTGGGCTGTAGGTATCAGGCAGGACCATAGCAGCAGCTCCTACTGCGACCTAAAAAGACCTGCAGGATGATAAAGCATAAAGACTCTGGAGAAGAAGTAAAGTTAGTGTAAGGATATGGATAGAGTCAACAGAGCCAGGCTTTCTTTGTGAGAACTGGAGTGACATTCTAGATTAAGAGTATTACGAATGTTGTTATCAACTTTAACTCAGGTTTTCTGCTTTAGATTTTGCGCACATTCACATAAAAAGAGGCATTTTGTGCATCATTTGACTCTTCTACCGCACAAAACAAACCAGTCACATGCCACCTTCTTCATTCAACATGAACAGGTTGTTATAATGGAGAGCTGCAGAGATTGATAATAAAAAACACATTATGGCAAAAAGTAACAATAGTAACATAGCCCACACATTTAAGATTGCACTTCGCAGAAGAAACAGATCCGCAATGCAGACCCAATTAGAAAAGATTTATTTAAGTGTCAAAATACAGTTGGTCAGAGACTTGCAGGTCCGTCGCATAATCCAGTAACACACTGTAATGAAGGTGCAGGTCGAGACGAGGGCTGGATGTGGCCAGACCAAGCAGGATGAATTGACAGGGCTGAAGAGAAGAATCCCCAGATTAGTAATCCAATCCAAGTCCCTACTATATTTTACCATACTGTACCGCATGGGTAAAATGCAAACTGGCTAAGAGTGGCTGAAGAGACCAGGATCTTATGCTGCTGGAGGTGTAGATGAGTCATCAGAGAAGAGGAGAAATAGGTGTGTGTGTGTGAGAGTGGCGGGAACCAGAAAGTAGGTCAGCCACACCCAGCTCAGACACAGACAAGAGGTAGACTCACAAGACAACCACATAACATGAGGGGAGGGAAACACAAGGAACACAGGGTACAACATTGCCAGGTTTTTGTTTTTTTTCCTGATACACTATGCTGTGATTGTATTATCGCATTTTATTACGATATTTTTTAAACCATAAAAAATGTATTAAACTATACTATGTATAAACTACCTGATATATGACCTCAAAAAATGTTAGGTATATAATGTATATATTCATTCATATCAAAGACATTTAATGGAAATACATTTAGATTAAAAAGATTTAAAAAAGGATTGATTTTTTTACAATTTCTTGTTTCTTAGCCCCTTAGTCCTAGTTGTAATAACAAAAGAAACAAGCTCCAAAATGTTAGCTCAGACTGGCCATGAGCAACTTTTTCTGTGTTGTTCTTCCTGTTTTCACTTAGTTAGTTGATCTGTGGCCTTACTCAACTTCAGTTGGCTATACTGTTGTATGGTTAAGACCAACTCACAAAATAACTTTTGATGTAAAGGATTGCTAAATTAACACAACAATTTTGTTTGAATCAATAATATCAAATAGCAAAATACTGTATAGTTCTATTGAACCAAGAAAGTGATTGTGGCATGTGACATAAACGTTTGTTTATTTTTTTCTCCCTCTACAATCTCTTTATCCAGGTTCGCTTAGAATGGCCAACAGATTTAGCAATCAGTCCCATGGATAACTCAATCTATGTCCTGGACAATAATGTTGTTCTGCAAATCACTGAAAATAGACAGGTATTATTTTTTTATATTATTGAGAGCAGTGCATGTTTTGCAAATTTTGTGCAGCATGTGCTTTTTTTTTTAATCATTATTATTTTATCATTCCTAAGTAATATCCATTGTATATGTATATGTGTAGGTTCGTATCGTGGCAGGTCGTCCAATGCACTGTCAGGTGCCTGGTACAGAGTATACCATGGGGAAAAAAGCAGTCCAGACCATTCTGGAGGGAGCTGCAGCCATAGCTTTGTCCTATAGGGGTATCCTCTATATTGCAGAGACTGACGAGAAGAAAATCAACCGCATTCGACAGGTACTTTTCAGGATACATATGGCACATACTCATTTAAGCAAAATGGTTGCAGGACCGTCAACTTGTCAATGAATCCAGCCATCCATCCATTTTCTACCGCTTATCCCGTTAGGGGTCGCGGCGGGGTGGCTGGAGATTATCCCAGCGTGTGTGTGTGTGTGTGTGTATATGTTAGAGGATTGCTCTATTCATATTAAATTCATTGTTTACTTGTTTTTTTGTTTTGTTTTGTTTTTTAAAGTATGGTTCAGTTAATTGCAAATTGATTTTTACATCTGAGCTCTGTTTTCCTAATGTTAAATAGAGCTCAGATGTAACAATCAATCTGCAATGAACTGATTAACTGATTAACAATTAACTGTTTTCCTAACATTAAATCTCTCACTTTCTATCTGTCATTACTCTAGGTGTCAACTAATGGAGAAATTATCCACCTAGTTGGAGCACCATCTGACTGTGACTGCAAGGTATACATCAGATGTCACTAAGAACAGTCCTTTTCACTCCTTAATGATTTTCATTAATATCTTACATTTATATTTAAATCTTGATTCTTTTATATTATTTCAAAAATAACGTTTTATGTGAACATAAGGGAGGTGTCTCATCCTGTGGAAGCTGTATTACATTATGTCAGTCTAGAATGACAGACAAGTCTGCTTCCTGTAGGAGAGACTTCCTTTTACTACAAGCTAGACCCAGCACAATCTCTTCAGTCTAATAAGTCCATCTCTTTCTCACTCCAGGCGAGGAGGATGTTGTGGTGGGATACCAAACTCATGTTTCTGAGAACTGGGGTTCATTTCTTAATTGAAAGTTCCCTTCCAACATTTGTTTTGGTATCTCACAATAGCATATAGAGTTTCCTGTATCCTGTGTATAAGCTCAAGGACTACTAACAGATACAGTAATAAGTTATACAGGCATGCAGGCTACTAAACCCAAACTTAAAACTGTTTCACACAGAACATCTTAACTGTAGAATCTGGTGGAATGTGTAGCATTACAGGAGGTTGCAATCCCATGCTCTTATACA
This sequence comes from Mola mola, assembly GCA_001698575.1. Taxonomy (NCBI): domain Eukaryota; kingdom Metazoa; phylum Chordata; class Actinopteri; order Tetraodontiformes; family Molidae; genus Mola; species Mola mola. The sequence goes on from KV751441.1 coordinate 68,565, forward strand.
TTATATTGTACGTTGCCTCAACAATGACAAACAAGTGACAAACAGTGCTTTTTAAGAGGTTTTCTGAAATGTATCATACAGCCCACAACACAAGCAGCTGTTCTGACTTCCTGAATCCAGCTGTCAACATGTGTGTGTAATGCCCACCTAGGTCAGAAGGCATTCGGTCTTTTTTTTTTGCTCCTGTGAGAAACAGGAAGATTATAGAAAGCTAAATTTACAGCTCCCCTCCTGGAACCACCACCTTACCGTGGTGGAGGGGTTTGGGTACCCTAATGATCCTAGGAGCTATGTTGTCGGGGGCTATTTGCCCCTGGTAGGGTCACCCAAGGCAAATTGGTCTTAGGTGAGGGGCCAGACAAAGCGCGGTTCGAAGACTTCTACGATGGTGAAGAACAAGGACTTGTGTACCCTACCCGGAGGGATACCGGGACCCCACCCTGGAGCCAGGCCTGGGGAAGGGGTCCGTAGGCGAGCGCCTGGTGGCCGGGCCTTTTTCCATGGGGTCCGGTCGGGCTCAGCCCGAAAAGGAAACATGGGTCCGTCCCACCACGGGCCCACCACCCACAGGAGGAACCATAGAGGTCCGGGGCTATGTGGATCGGGTGGCAGTCAAAGGCAGGGGCCTTGGCGGTCCGATCCCCGGTTGCTGAAGCTGGCTATCGGAACATGGAATGTTACCTCTCTGATGGGGAAGGAACCTGAGCTTGCGCGTGAGGTTGAGAGATACCGGCTAGATATAGTCGGCCTAACATCAACGCACGGTTCGGGTTCTGGAACCTGTCTTCTTGAGAGGGGTTGGACTTTGTTCTATGCTGGAGGTGTCCCAGGTGGGAGGCGGAGAGCAGGCATGGGCTTATTAATAGCTCCCCGTCTCTCAGCCAATGTGTTGGAGTTTACCCCCGTGGACGAAAGGGTTGCTTCCCTGCGCCTTCGGGTTGGGGAACGGGACCTGACTGTGGTTTGTGCCTATGCGCCAAATAGCAGTTCAGAGTACCCACCCTTTTTGGAGTCCTTGGAAAAGGTACTGGAGAGTGCCCCTACTGGGGACTCCATCGTCCTACTGGGAGACTTCAACGCTCATGTGGGCAATGACAGCGAGACCTGGAGGGGTGTGATTGGGAGGAACGGACTGCCCGATCTGAACCCGAGTGGTGTTCAGTTATTGGATTTCTGTGCTAGTCACAGTTTGTCCATAACTAACACCATGTCCAGCCATAAGAGTGTCCATAACTGCACTTGGCACCAGGACACCCTAGGTCGACAGTCAATGATTGACTTTGTAGTCGTATCATCTGATCTGCGACCGTATGTGCTGGACACTCGGGTAAAGAGAGGAGCAGAGCTGTCAACTGATCACCACCTGGTGGTGAGTTGGATCAGGTGGCGGGGGAAGAAGCCGGACAGACCAGGTAGGCCCAAGCGAATAGTGAGGGTCTGCTGGGAACGTCTGGCTGAGGACCCTGTGAAAATGGTCTTCAACTCCCACCTCCGGAGGAGCTTCAACCACATCCCGGAGGTAGTGGGGAGCATGGAGTCTGAGTGGGCCATGTTCCGCGCTGCCATTGTCGAGGCGGCTGCTCGAAGCTGTGGTAGCAAGGTCGCTGGTGCTAGTCGTGGCGGTAATCCCAGGACCCGCTGGTGGACACCAGAGGTGAAAGGGGCCGTCAAGCTGAAGAAGGAGACTTACAGGTCATGGTTGGCCTGTGGGACTCCCGAGGCAGCAGACAGCTACCGGCAGGCCAAGCGATCTGCGGCTCGGGTGGTCACTGAGGCAAAAACCCGGGTGTGGGAGGAGTTTGGTGAGGCCATGGAACAAGACTTCCAGTCGGCGCCGAAGAAATTCTGGCAAACTGTTCGGCGACTCAGGAGGGGAAAGCGGAACCCCGTCCACACGGTCGTCGGTGTGGGAGGGGAGTTGCTGACCTCAACTGAGTCTATAGTTCGGCGGTGGAAGGAATACTTCGAAGATCGCCTCAATCCCACCAACACGCATTCTGAAGAAGAGGCAGAGCCGGAGGACTTTGGGCTGGGCCCTCCCATCACTGGGGTCGAGGTCGCCGGGGCTGTCAAACAACTCCGCAGCGGCAGCGCCCCGGGGGTTGATGAGATCCGTCCCGAGCTCCTGAAGGCTCTGGATGTTGTAGGGCTGTCATGGTTGACACGCCTCTGCAACATTGCGTGGACATCGGGGACTGTGCCTTTGGAGTGGCAGACAGGTGTGGTTGTCCCCCTTTTCAAGAAGGGGGACTGAACCCGAGTGGTGTTCAGTTATTGGATTTCTGTGCTAGTCACAGTTTGTCCATAACTAACACCATATTCAGCCATAAGAGTGTCCATAAGTGCACTTGGCAACAGGACACCCTAGGTTGGCAGTCAATGATTGACTTTGTAGTCGTATCATCTGATCTGCGACCGTATGTGCTGGACACTCGGGTAAAGAGAGGAGCAGAGCTGTCAACTGATCACCACCTTGTGGTGAGTTGGATCAGGTGGCGGGGGAGGAAGCCAGACAGACCAGGCAGGCCCAAGCGAATAGTGAGGGTCTGCTGGGAACGTCTGGCTGAGGACCCTGTGAAAATGGTCTTCAACTCCCACCTCCGGAGGAGCTTCAACCACATCCCGGAGGTAGTGGGGAGCATGGAATCTGAGTGGGCCTTGTTCCACGCTGCCATTGTCAAGGCGCTTGCTTGAAGATGTGGTAGTAAGGTCGCTGGTGCTAATCGTGGCGGTAACCCCAGGACCCGCTGGTGGACACCAGAGGCTAAAGGGGCCGTCAAGCTGAAGAAGGAGACTTACAGGCCATGGTTGGCCTGTGGGACTCCCGAGGCAGCAGACAGCTACCGGCAGGCCAATAGGGCCGTCAAGCTGAAGAAGGAGACCTACAGGGCATGGCTGGCTTGTTGGACTCCCAAGGCAGCAGACAGCTACAGGCAGGCCGAGTGGAGGCAAAAACCCGATTGTGGGAGGAGTTTGATGAGGGCATGGAACAAGACTTCCAGTCAGCACCGAAGAAATTCTGGCAAACTGTTCGGCGGCTCAGGAGGGGGTAGCGGAACCCCGTCCACACGGTCTTCAGTGTGGGAGGGGAGTTGCTGACCTCAACTGAGTCTATAGTTCGGTGGTGGAAGGAATACTTCGAAGATCTCCTCAATCCCACCAACACGCATTCCGAGGAGGAGGCAGAGCCGGAGGACTTTGGGCTGGGCTCTCCCATCACTGGGGTCGAGGTCGCTGGGGCTGTCAAACAACTCCGCAGCGGAAGGGCCCGGGGGGTGGATGAGATCCGTCCCAAGGTCCTGAAGGCTCTGGATGTTGTAGGGTTGTCATGTCATGGTTGACACGCCTCTGCAATATTGCATGGACATCGGGGACTGTGCCTTTAGAGTGGCAGACAGGTGTGGTTGTCCCCCTTTTCAAGAAGGGGGACCAGAGGGTGTGTTCCAACTACCGGG
>KV751441.1:72317-90821 GCA_001698575.1 Mola mola
CGGAGTCAGAGCTTGGTTTGCATTGCCGGCAGTAAGTCAGACCCGTTCCCAGTCAGGATTGGTCTCCGCCAAGGCTGTCCTTTGTCACCGGTTCTGTTCATAATTTTTATGGACAGAATTTCTATGCGCAGGAAAGCGGCAGAAGGAGTCGGGTTCGGTAGCCTCCGGATTCCGTCTCTGCTATTTATAGGTGACGTGGTCCTGTTGGCCTCATTGAACAGTGACCTCCAGCTCTCACTGGGAAGGTTTGCAGCCGAGTGTCAAGCGGAGGGGATGAGGATCAGCACCTGAATCTGAGGCCATGGTTCTCTGCCAAAAATTGTGAATTGCCCACTCCAGGTCAGGGAAGAGTTGCTGCCCCAAGGGGAGGATTTCAAGGGTCTTGGGGTCTTGTTCACGGATTCGGATTGGGGTGGTATCAGCAGTGATGTGGACGCTAAACCGATCTGTTGTGGTGAAGAGACAGCTGAACCAGAGGGCAAAGCTCCTCATTAACCAGTAAATCTACAACGATTTCAATTTACAGGTCAATTTACGTCCCAACTCTCACCTATGGTCATGAGTTCTGGGTAGTGACCGAAAGAATGAGATCGCGAATACAAGTGGCCGAAATGAGCTTCGTTCGCAGGGTGGCTGGGCTCAGCCTTAGAGATAGGGTGAGGAGCTCGGACATCCGGGAGAGGCTCAGAGTAGAGCCGCTGCTCCTCCGCGTTGACCGGAGCCAGGTGAGGTGGTTCGGGCATCTGGTCAGGATGCCTCCTGGACGTCTCCCTGGGGAGGTGTTTCGGGCATGCCTATCTGGGAGGAGACCCCGGTGCAGACCAAGGACACACTGGAGAGATTATATCTCTCGGCTGGCTTGGGAACGTCTTGGTGTCCCCCCGGAGGAGTTGGTGGAAGTGGCTGGGGAGAGGAGCGTCTGGATCTCCCTGCTCAGGCTGTTGCCCCCGTGACCCGGACCCAGATAAGTGGCAGAAAACGAGACGAGACGAGACATTTACAGCTCAAAAGGGCAAAGTGACCACATTGTGTTAAAAACCTGCGCAAATGCAACATTATGTTTAAATAAAAACCTTAGAATCTCTCATGACAATCTTTATATATGACTGAGACATGTTTGTTTCACCCTACTAATGATTTGTTGTTGCAATACTAATCCTGCTCAGTACGAGAGGAACTGCAGGTTCACACATTTGGTCTATGTGCTTGGCTGAGGAATCATTGGTGCAAAGCTACCATCTGTGGGATTATGACCTCTAAGTCAGAATCCCACCTAGCAGTTGTTTTCTGACAACACATGCATGTCTCTCATGCATTAAACCTAAGCCGTGCATTTGATATAGAAGTCTAGAGCATTTTAGGCTTTAGGAAAACTTTGTTGTCCCCATGGAGAAATTCAGCTTTACCTGCTGTGGTGACTCAAAAGTTTCAAGGAAAGCACATCAAGCACCACTGACTAGTACCCCAGACTAGGCAAGCCTCTTGATGCTAGAGCATTTGCACATCATTCATAAATCAGTAAACACGGGAACATTGGCCTACTGTTTAAAGCCACCACCACTGGCTAGACACAGTAGTCCTCTAATTCACACAATTTGCCATTATGTGCCCAACATGTACAACAGGCCCATATTACCCACAAAGTTGTAAAAACATTTCGAAGCCCTCTAATGAGTTGTAACGGTTTAACCAGTTTATATGAACTAACTGCATCTGAGAACTATTATGTCTTTGTTATTGCATTATTTATGCAACTAAGCAGCCTCAGGCTTAAGATTCTGTAACCTATTGTGTCCCCAAATCTATTGGGTTCACATCTTTTATCTACTCTCCATAAAGTGCCCGGTTGAATTATTCATTTAGCGCCGTTCTCTATGTCTCACTCTGCTTCTGTTACTTGTTCCATTCCCTGTCTTGCAGAATGATGCCAACTGTGACTGCTATCAAACAGGAGATGGGTATGCTAAAGACGCAAGGCTTAATTGTCCTTCCTCTTTAGTGGTATCTCCAGATGGGACTCTGTACATATCCGATCTGGGAAACATCCGAATTCGAGCCATACGATTCAATCTACAACCTTCTGGTATGTCTTTATAAAATATTTATTCATCTTATTTACTTTATTTTCCCTTGACACCATGGGCAGTTGTTGGCGTAAAACCCCGGTTTTAAATTAATAACCTTTCTATTGCAACTTTCAAGTCTATTTGACTTTTCACTTGTCACATTCACGGATTCAACCCACAAAAACACAGCAAGAACCTTTAAACCCAGTACATGTTTTTCCCCGCCTCTCACTATATTTATGAGGAAATATAAGGAATTGAATATTATTCCAAAGCCAGTGGCTCACCATGAGATATGTTTCACCTTATATGTTCCACATTTGACTACACAGTTCTTAATTGAGATAGGACGTAGGCTGTACTGATTGAATAATGCTGTTTGGGTTGAACAACAGTGGCAACACTGCATACAAAGTCACCATGGATTCATTGGAGGATGGAGATTAAATGGGTTAACAGCCACTATCATCATCATTTGTTTATAATCTTGCCCAAAAATTGCTTAAATGTTAAGATAAGATAAGAAAGATATCATAGAAAACAAAGTACATAAAGGAAGTCTCACTTTCTTTCTGATTGTTTGACTACTTGTGTGCGTACAGGCTTTCTGGCTTCAGGCCCAAGCTCCTACGAAGTAGCTTCTCCAGCCTCTCAAGAACTCTATGTTTTTGATACAAATGGGACTCACCAGTTCACCGTGTCTCTGGTCACAGGAGACTTTAAATACAACTTCAGCTACAGGTTTGTGAGTGTGAAAATGAAGACAAGTTTGGTTTGAAAAATAAAATATAACAGAAGATGACTACATTAACATTTCATTCCTTGCAATCTTTGTAATCATCTCATTGTAATTTCCTTTCAACCATTATTTTACTCTCAGCAATGAAGAGGATGTTACCGCAGTGACAGATAGCAGCGGGAATACCCTCCGTATTCGTAGAGACACCAACAGGATGCCTGTGCGGGTGGTTGCCCCAGACAATCAGGTGAGATATCTTGCCAAGCTGTCAACCTTAAATCAACAGAACTAACTTTCAAAATAATTTGTTAGCAAGAGGTTATTTGTCCAAATAAAAACAAATATTAAAAGGTTTAGGATCCCTTTTTGTGAAGTAGTGGTGTATGGAAGAGGGTGATTGGTCAACTAAAATTCATTAAAGGTGAAAGGTAATACCTGTTATTTGAAAAACTGTCTTCGGTTAGAGATTTATCTTTTTAATTCTTTTTTTGAATAGAGCATTGCTTCTTACAATTAGTTCTAAGATAGATGCTTTATTGACATATTGATTATTCAAAATATTTGTCAAAGTAAGTCAAAAAATATACCTACTTTTTACCCAAAGATTTTAGCTGTTATAACACATTACTGGTATAATTTGCATAAGCCTGTGTGTTGTATTCATGTGTGTGTAGGTCATCTGGCTGGCCATTGGGACCAATGGAGATCTGAAGAGTCTCACAGCTCAGGGTCAAGAGCTGGTCTTGTTAAGTTACCATGGCAATAGTGGTTTGCTGGCTACCAAGAGCAGCCAAATAGGATGGACTACCTTCTATGAGTGAGCAGCATTACTATGTTTATTTGAACACAAGTCTATACTGTCATGCATTGACATATAAACTTTTTTTATTTTTTAATTTACAAGAATATTAACAAAGTTTCCAAGAATTATATTATTTCTTGATTGTTTTATTGCTTTGATGAAATAATTTCCCACACTACTGACAAACTAGCCACTAGGGGTCACAAACCAGTGTGGTTCTAGTGCTGGTCCCAAGACCAGATAAATTTTGAAGTTTGCACCAGGAAGGGCATTGGCATAAAAACTGAGCCAAATCAAACATGCGAATCACAAAAATTAATTTCATAATAGATTGGCTGGGGCCTGGGTTAAAAACGACAGCCACCGTTGCTGTTGGCAAACAGGGTACCAAGGTAACAAGAGGAGGGAAATGCACTAGGAGACAGAAAGAGAACAGAGAAAGTCAAGAGTGTGGACTTGAGAGTAGGATCTCTAAATGTAGGCACAATGACAGGTAAATGTAGAGAGCTGGCTGGTATGATGCAAAGAACAAAGGTAAATGTTTTGTGTGTGCAAGACACCAGGTGGAAGGGTAGCAAGGCTCAAAGTATTGGAGCAGGGTTCAAGCTATACTATCATTGTGTGGATAGGAAGAGAAATGGAGTGGGCGTAATCCTGAAGGAAGAGAACGCAAAGAATGTTGTAGAGGTGAAAAGAGTATTGGACAGGGTCATGAGTGTGAAGCTGGAAACTGAATGTGTGAGAATGAATGTTGTCAGTGGTTATGCCCCACAAATTGGCGAGAAAGTGAAATTCTGGAGCAAGTTTAATGAAGTGGTAGAGAGTATTCCCAGGGAGGAGAGAGTGGTGTTTGGAGCAGCCATCAGTGGGCATGTTGGTGAGTGGAACAGAGGTAATGGGGAGGTTTGGTGTCAAGGAAAGGAACCTGGAAGGACAGATGGTAGTGGATTTTGCAAAAAGAATGGAAATGGTTACGGTGAATGCCTACTTCCAAAAGAGAGAAAAATACACAGTGACATATAAGAGTGGAGGCAGGAGCATGCAGGTGGACTACATTTTGCGGAGACAAAGCAATCTGAAAGAGATTGGAGACTGCAAGGTAGTTACAGGAGAGCGTGTAGCCAGACAGCATCGGACTGTAGTGTGTAAGGATGACTTTGGTGGTGAGGAAGAGGACGAGATTAAAGGTGGAGTAGAGGATCAAATGGTGGAAGCTGAAAAAAGGAATACTGCTGTGAGGACTTCACGGAGAGGTTGAGACATGCTTTGGGTGGTTCCAAAGAACTGCCAGATGACTGGGTAACTACAGCAACAGTGATCAGGGAAAAAGGTAGGGAAGTGTTTGGTGTGTGCATCTGGACAGAGGAAGGATGATAACGAGACTTGGTGATGGAATGAGGAAGTACAGCAGAGGATTCAGAGGAAGAGATTGGCGAAGAAGAAATGGGATAGTGAGAGATCAGAAGAGGAATACAGTAATACAGGAATACAAGGAAATACAACGTAAAGTGAAGAAGAAGGCTAAACGAAGTGTATGATGAGCTGTATGAGAGATTGGACACTAAGGAAGGAGAATATGAGAGGGAAAGACGGGTTTCACAGTTGGAAATTGTGAAACGGGAAGTTGGAAAGATTAGTAAAAATGAAGTAAGAAATGCTTTCAAGAGGATGAAGACTGGAATGGCAGTTGGTCCTGATAATATACCAGTAGAGGAAAGGAAGTGTCAAGGAGAGAGGGCAGTGGAGTTATTGAAAAAACTGTTCAACATGATCTTGGACAGTGAGAAGATGTATGGGTAATTGAGAAAAAGTGTGCTGGTGCCGATATTTAAGAACAAGGGGGATGTGCACAGTTGTGGCAACTACAGAGGGATAAAGCCGACGAGCCACAAAATGAAGATGTGAGAAAGAGTAGTGGAAGCGAGGCTAAGAGAAGAGAAGAAGTGATGATTTGTGATCAGCAGTATGGTTTCATGCCAAGAAAGAGCACCACAGACGCAATGTTTGCTTTGAGAATGCTGATGGAGAAGTATAGAGGTCATAAAGAGTTGCATTGTGTCTTTTTGGACCTAGTGAAAGCCTACAACAGGGTGCCAAGGGAGGAACTGTGGATCTGTATAAGGGAGTCTTGAGGGGCAGAGAACTATGCTAGACTATGTACCTATACCTTCTTATTTGCTATGATGATGGACAGACTGACAGGTGAGGTCAGGCAGGAATCTCTGTGGACAATGATGTTTGCAGATGATATTGTGAACAAGCGAGTTCAGGCAGGGTGGAGAAAAGTGTCAGGAGTGATCTGTGATAAAAGAGTAGCAGCAAAAGTGAAAAGAAAGGTTTACAAGAGGGTAAAGAGACCAGCAATGTCGTTAGGTTTGGAGACAGTGGCACTGACCAAAAGACTGGAGACAGAACTGGAGATGGCAGAGTTAAAGATGTTGAGATTAATTTTGGGAGTGACAAGAATGGACAGCATTGGGAGCGAGTACATCAGATGGACAGCACAGATCAGATGTTTTGGAGAAGAAGTTAGATTGGCCAGACTGAGATGGTTTGGACATGTGCAGTTAGTGAATTTATCGGTAGAAGGATGCTCAAGATGGAGCTACCAGGCAGGAGGCAAAGATGAGATTCATGGACATGGTGAGAGAGGATATGCAGATAGTTGGTGGGACAGAAGAAGATGCAGAGGACAGGGGAAGATTGAGGACGATGATTTGCTGTGGCGACTCCTAGAAAAGCTAGGTAAAGCCAAAAGAGGAAGGTGTCCGCCTTAAACCAGCTGAGCAGACAGGTGTCAAGAAAAATTGGTAGTTTTCTTAAACACTGCTTTTTTGGCAAGAGATATAAATGATATTTTACTGTTACTTATTGACTGACTATAAGTTGTAATTACTCTGAGCCAGTTGCAGGTGCCTCAGAGCAATAGTCTACAAAACACAATATAGGGCGATTGTTTCTAATGTACGTTTGGTCCTTCCTCCCTGCATCCTGTAATTATAGTTATGACAGCGAGGGCCATCTGACTAATGTGACCTTTCCCACTGGCGTGGTGACCAGTCTCCATGGCGACATGTCATCAGGGGCTGTTGCTGTGGATATAGAGATGTCAGGGAGGGATGAGGATGTTTCCATAACAACTAACTTGTCATCAATAGACTCCTTCTACACACTGGTCCATGGTAAGGTGCTTACACAAGCATGCATGTGTGTGTATGAAAAAGGAAGTCAGACAGATTTTAAGAGTGTGTGTATTGTGAAACTGTTTTTATTTTAGGAATTATTGTAGATAAAGACATTTTTATTATTATTATTATTATTATTAATTATTGTCTTGAGGAAGATGACCAGCAATACATGCAGCCTATAAAAGGTAGCATGAAAAAGGTATTACCTGATAGAATGTATTATTTGGGGAAGTGGTGGCCCAAAGGCTAAAGAGGCAGAGGTTTCACTTGTTCAATCCCCTGGGCTTGCAGAATAATGATAGTACGAAAGTGAATAATCAACAGTGGCCAACAGACAAGACTGTGGTTGTACTTGGCAGCTTCCAGGTGTAAATGTGAACAAGGTGTTTCTGAAAAATAGTTGGCCTGCCTCTCGGAGAGGTTAAAAAATTGTTCTGAGGCCATGAAACCCAAATTGGATGTTCTGATTTACATACTTTTCTAAAATTACTAATTTTCAAAACTGAGTGTTCCGAGGACTTGTTGATAACATGCAGATATAAATCTTTATGTCTAAAAATACAGACACAGTATGAAAGTGGTCTAGGTAATGTGAAATCGCATTAGCTGTAGCTACAGTCAGGATATGATAAACAAAAAGCATATAGTATGTTATTGACTGCATCGTGACATTTGGGAAACATGTCAGTACAGTGCCAATGAATTATCGTGGGCTGACTCTAATAAATGAGTCCCTTCCCATCTCCAGCTCAACAAGGTATCATCATTCAGTCACAATGTAATGTATCTGCAAAGTAAACATGTTTTTTTGTGCCTAAACTGATGCCAAATGCCAAGTCAAGTTAGTTTTATATAGTGCAAAAGCAAAAGTTTTCTCATGACACTGGACATTTGGTCTAGACCAAACTTACCCCCGCACCCACTTCCAAAACACTTGGGATATTATGTAAAATGTGAATGAAAGGATAACACGGTGATTGTCAAATCCCTTTCAAACTGTGTTCAAATGAATACATCACAAAGACAAGATAGTTAATTTGACGCACATTCTGAATTTCATGCCTGCAGCACATTCCAAAAAAGTTGGGACAGGGGCAAGAAAAGACTGGGAAAGTTGTGAAATGCTCTAAAAACACATGGAACATTCCAGAGTTAAGTAGGTTAATTGGCAACAGGTGATGAATGGGTATAAAAGATGCAATCCTAAGGCTCTTTCATAAGCGACAATGGCGCAAGATTCTCTATCTTGTAAAAGACAAGCCGTGGACAAATAAACCAACAGTTCATGAACAATCTTCTCAACATGCAATTTGCAAGTACAGTTAGGTCCAGAAGTATTTGAACAATGACACAGCTTTTATCATTTTGCATCTATACTCAACCACAATTGATTTGAAATGAAACAATCAACATGTGATCCAAATGCAGACTTTTAGCTTTAATTTAAGAGGTTTCACAACTATGGCATTTACTGTTTAGGAATTACAGCCATTTTATACTGAGTATTTCCACTTTTAGGGGCCCAACAATATTTGGACAAATAATATAATTGCAAATATAACAATAGTTTTTCATACATGGTTGAAAGTCCTTTGCAATCAATGACTGCCTGAAGTCTGGAGCCCATGGACATCACCAAATTCTGAGTTTCCTTCCCAGAGATGCTTTACCAAGCCTTCACTGCAGTCGTCTGAAAGTTACTGAAAAGCTCTATTGGGTTGAAATCAGGTGACTGACATAGTCATTAAAGTATATCCCATTTCTGTGTTTTGAGAAGATCTTGGATTGTTTACACAATATCCTTTGGTCATTATTCATCTGCACTGTGAAGTGCCATCCTGTCATTTTTGTAGCATTTGGCTGAATGTGAGCAGAGTATAGTCCGTTACACCTCAAAATTCATCTTAAATTTTCTTTCAGCAGTCACATCATCAATAAAGAGCAGTGAGCCCATTCCACTGGCAGCCATACATGCTCATGCCATAACACTGCCTCCAACATGTTTCATTGTTCTTAACTTGTCTTGATGTTTCAAGGGGTTTTTCTTTACCAAGGAAAGGATTCTGCAACCATCCACTTTAGTTGTCTTCAGTGGTCTTCTAGGTGATTTAATGTTGTTTACCTCACCAGTGCATTCTTTCTTTTTTAGGATGTACAAGATTGTTGATTTGGCCACTCCTAAGGGTTTTGACAGCTCTCTGATATATTTAGTTAAGGCCTCCTTCACTTTCATTGATATCTCCTTGGACTTCATATTTATAGCTCTAGTCAAACTGCTGTCAAATGCCAATTCAACACCTGAAACTCCAGGCCTTGTATGTTTTGCTTTAACTTAAACTAAAAAGGGAAATGAAATGGCCATGAAACTGCTTTTCATTCAGTTGTCCAGATACTTGTGAGCTCTGAAAATGCAGGTACGCTGCATAAAATACTTGTAATTCCTGAACAGTAAATTCTTTATTTTTGTGAAAACCTCTTTAAGTTAAACAGAAAGTCTGCACTTTGATCACATCTTGATTGTTTTATTTGAAAGCCATTGTGGTGGTGTATAGAGGCAAAATTATAAAAACGGTGTCATTGTCCAAATACCTGTGGACCTAACTGTATATTAGTGCCAATAATGATTTTCTGCATTTCTGCTGAGAGGTACGTACACGTTTTGGAGAAACACATGTTTCCATCCAGATGACTGTCTTTTTCAGAGTTGTCCCTTCCTATTCAAGCAAGACCATGCAAAGACATTCTGCACGAGTTAAAAGAGTGCAGATACTAGACTGGTCTGCATGCAGTTGAGGCCTGTCTGCCATGGAAAATATATTGCACATTATGTGGCACAAAATACAATAACCGAAATCATGGTTTAGCAACTTATTATGTACATAACACAAAGCTTCAACACTTGTGTTTCAGATGTTAACTGAGTGTTGTTAGAGGAAAGGGTGATGCTACGTGGTAAAAATCCTCCTGTCCCAACTTTTATGGAATGTGTTGCAGGCATCAAATTCAGAACATGCATATATGGACTGATGGTACATTGGAGGGAGTGAGGAATAAGATAAAAGTCTATAGCCTCAACACCCTGTCTTTTCTTTCTCACATTCAGTATGGCCACAACTACTCTGAGAAGTTAAAGGGAGGCTACTTAAAAGAGGCTTGTGATGTAATACAAATAGCATGTTCAATTACTATAATGAAAAGTTAATTGTGCTGTGGTGTGTCTCCCTCTCTTGCTCTGCTTTCTTTGTCGTTTTTCCCCTTTCCTCAATTTGAGTTAAGTATTAATGCAGAATTCATGATTGACTGTTGTCTTTCTTTCATATAGACCAGCTTCGGAACAGCTATCAAATGGGTAATGACCATTCACTGAGGGTCGTTTATGCAAATGGAATGGACACATTCTACCAGACGGAGCCACATATACTAGCAGGTATGCAGTTTTGGCCATGTCAACATGAATGTAATAATAATGTGGACTAATAATTTCCTATCAAAACAAGACAGTCAGAGACTGCAAGCTCTTCACCCCTATTAACGCAGTTGCCTTTTCGTTTGGCGAAAAAAGACTAAATAGAATTTAATACTGTTTAAGTAGTGGCAACAATTTATTAAAGGAATAATGATTTAAACTTTTTTGAATGAAACAAAAAAAATTTGTATGTAATATTTTACTTCAATTACAATTTTTGCATGTGTAATTTTCTTGTCAGTGATATTCAGAAACTATTTTATCACAAAGCAAAAGGTTGTCACTCATTGAGCTGTCAAAAAGGAAATTGTCTCACTCCCCCTTCTTCTACCTGCTAACACCACAATGCTACAGTCTGTGTAAAATGAACCAGGTTGTAACACTTTGTGTTGTCACTGTTTGTGTAAGAACATTTTTGCAACAATTGCTATGCTTGTGCGTTGTGCACATGCACTCACAAAAAAATTCAGCATGCACTGTACATTCCTCTGAAAAACTGTATCTCTGGAATAAGTGAACATGTCCCTTGACACACTACTGAATTTACATCGATTCAATGACAAAATGCTTGTCTCTGTCATTATTTGTAATGTCACAGTTGCTGTGTGAAATTCTCCTCTATCAACAGTCAGACAAATAAGTTTTTCGTTCAGGAGATCCAGATGAATCCTGGGATCCGCTTCAAACTACGCCACTTAATAGGAATAGTTAAGGTGGTTTACCTTAATTGTTTTATGCCTTTGTGCTCTGACTATTTGACTATATATAGGTTATGTGTCAAAATATCAAAAAGTGCCTGTTCTGGTGAAGAATGTTTTAATATTTTAGAAAATAGGTGCGACTCAGCTTTAAAGTAATACGCAAGATTTTCAACCTTAATGTTGCACCAAACAACTATTCGCTATATAAAGATACAGAGGAGTAATGGTGTCCTGAGCACAGGCTGCAGCTACACTCCCCGTGTTTGTTGATATCTGAGTTTTTCAGTTCTTTGTTTTTTTAGCCGGCCCGGCCCTTGTGCACTGTGGCCTCTCCCCTGTTTTTAAAACTAGGAGCTTGTAGTGTGACTGCTGCGAGAGTTTGAACACAGAGTACAGTTCGCAAGTCTTTTTCAACGTCTCTTTGAACAATGAAAACTTGTTATTTAGCTAAAAAGGCTTTAGACAAAGAGAGTCAAAGGAGCAGTCAACCTTGGTATAGTGGTTCCAGGATGGAGGGCCCTATGAGATGTTAAAGGACTTCAACCTGATTCAGAGCTGGCTTCTATTCTACTCAATGTAAGTAACGTGTTTTTTCAGTAGTGACCGTTGTTACACTGAAATATTTTGCAAATTGCGTCCTTCCCCAGGGGTTAGGTTTTTTAAGGTTATTTCAGCGTGAGGGGTGAAGCCCTGAACTGTGTTTATTGAGTGACCAAAAGCTAATGCACCCCGGCAGGAGGCCTGGACAACCGAAAACGAGCGAAGTTTAGCCAATCTGCCGCTGTGGGGAACAAGGCCTCGGTCATGGCGCCAGGGCTTAGTCCCTCGTGCTGAAAACAATCAAATCTAAGGTAGTCTAATGGTTGTGGCTGGATTAGTTTATTGTTGCCTCTGGTGTAACATTACACTGTGTTCTTGGGTGAAAACTTGCATACATTACTTTACATGACTAATTTTGCAAACATTATCGTTATTTGCTCTAACAAAAGTTTTGGCTAGTTGTGGTTTGTTCTAGCTGGGTAAACTAATGTGTGTTGTGAGTATAACAATGCTGCCTGTGGTCTAAAGACTCATCGGGGGCTTAGTAGGCTGGAAGCCCATCCAGGCTCACAACAAACTGAGCTTGAAGTAGTCTGCTCGTTGTCACAACATGATTAGTGAGTACTTTGAAACTGTAAATAACATCTTAACTCATCGGTGGCTTAGTAGGCTGGAAGCCCATCCCAGGCTCACAACAAACTGAGCTTGAATTAGTCTGCTCATTGTCACAGCATGATTAGTGAGTACTTTGAAACTGTAAATAACATCTTAATAAGCCATGTTGAAAAGTAATATTGGCTAAGAATAGCTAGTGGCAGGCATTGTAGTGTTACACTCAAAGAATAGTGAATTCTTACTTAGAGGCTATGGCAGAGGCTGTAAGTTTTTCTAGTTTTTGACCTCATTTTCTCAGTGTGCTATAGCAGGAAATGTCTGTGGTATGAATATGTTTTATTTGGGTATGAAATACTGGCCATGCTTAAAACACAGTCAACATGTGGCCTTTTTCAAGCGAAGTGAATGTAAACCTTTTTTTAGGTAAAGGGGCCTTTCAGCCTCAACACCATGGAAGATGGCTCATTGTTGTTTTATGCCTGCTGGATGCCAAAAAGGCATGTGTGTATGTTTTGCATAAATTGGGAGTATTAAAGATTACATCATGTAAAATAATGTTATTGCTCAAATTGATAAATGGTTTTCAATTTTTTTTTTTTAAGAATCAAGTCAACCAAGGGAATAATGGTCATCTAATGTAAAAGCTCTATTGCGTTCTTTCTCATGTCCAGCACCACCCTGGACACAGTTTATCTGACCCCTTCCCCTCTAGAGGAAGCTACAGGACGATCAGAGTTCAGTGTTGCAAATTATAATCCCCTGACTCACCCACTCTTGCACACATTCATCTATTACATATTGACTTTATGAATCTCTTCCATGTTTGTATGTCAACTGTTAGCAATACTGCACACAAAATTGATAAGCCTTATGTTGAGTAATATTCATGCGTGTCTATTTGGAAAATGTATTCCTTTGTGAAAATGTTGATAAAAATTGCAGATAAACTTGTAGATCATGAAATCTTTTTACAGCTAAAACCTGGACACAGTTTATTTGACCCCTTCCCCTCTAGAGGAAGCTACAGGACGATCAGAGTTCAGTATTGCAAATTATAATCCCGACTCACCCACTCTTGCACACATTCATCTATTATATATTGACTTTATGGATCTCTTCCATGTTTGTATGTCAACTGTTAGCAATACTGCACACAAAATTGATAAGCCTTATGTTGAGTAATATTCATGCGTGTCTATTTGGAAAATGTATTCCTTTGTGAAAATGTTGATAAAAATTGCAGATAAACTTGTAGATCATGAAATCTTTTTACAGCTAAAAAGAAAACTGTGTGTATCGTATACTGTATTTAAAGGTAAATGATCACAGCATTTTGTCCACATAAAAATGATTTTATTAACTCTAAAAAGGAGTTGTTTTAATAATATTATTACATTTTATAAAATGAAATGCATCTGATCTCAGAGCGTTCTCAAAACCAATCCTGGCTGCCGGACCAAAAGACCCCTCCCAAGCTCCTTCCACTCCTCCAGGGTCACTTTTTGAAACAACTTCTGTGAAATATGAACAATAAAGCAATACATGTAGATTAGGGTTTTATTTTTGGAAAGGGTTATATGGCAAGAATTGAATAATGTACTGCAAAAACTTGTCATATCTCACATCAGGTATATTTGTCTTATTTCTGGTTAAAATATCTCATACAAAAAAAGACAGTAACTTAGTAAGTAAACACTTCCATACTTCACAGTTTCATTCATATCAAACATTACAGTGCAATAATCTGCCACACTGAACAATATGCATAAATTGTCATTTATGACACAGTTACAAACCACGGTCTCCCCTCGCTGCTGCCTCACTGCTTCCAGGGCCTCAGGCCTGAGGCTGCCCACCCTCCAGGTACCCTGCTCCTGCATCTCCTCCCCACCTCTCCCCCAAGATTACTTGCTCTGAGGGCCTCAGGTGAACTCTGCAGGCTGAAAGTAGCCTCGGCAGAGGTATCAAAATCTTAAAATCTTAAAATCTTTAAAGAATAGAACAGGAGGAGTTTCTGAACTCTTGTCAAAGCAAAGTTTGTTTACCACAAATAGGCATCCAGGTCTCCATTCTGGCATGCCAGGAGGCTGGGCAGGACAGGTTTAAAAAGAAAAAAAAATTAAAAATCAGTATTTCAACTAATGAAATAATAGTTAAAATGTACATCTCTCTTGCTTGCTTTCACTGGCTTGAAAGGGAACATTTTTTCATTAGCTCTTGTCCTCCAGGGATCCTCCAAGAGCTTACACCTGCTCACACACAGGAGCTTGGGGATAGCGAGGGGAGAGGTGTGGTCTTAGATTGGCCAACAGGCCCTTTTTTTTTTGTTGTTGAGCTGAAGTTCTAATGCAACATCTAATGCAAAATCTCACATATAATAACTTTAAGGTGGACTGAGATATTGAAGTGACCTACGTTGTATTTGTTATAAAATGCCCAGAAAGCTGCATGCATCAGAAGCCTGTTTTACAATTTCACACAACTCTCTGCAGGTAAACAGGGTCTTACTAACTTGTTTGTTAGAAGGATCATGAGTACTATCATGTTTTCTGTTTTTCTACTCTAATGCTCAGTATAAACCACTGCTTGCCCAATGTTTTAATTAGTTGACCCTTTAATCGCTCAAGACCCTGATGTTTAACATTGTAATGCATTTACTGCACATAATGTTTCCAAAGCACCCCTTTTATGTTTCCCTATGGTGGGCATTCATCACAGGCGGGGTAAAATTCATATAGGTTGGAAATGTTACTGCGGGTGATCAGTTCATCAGACACAATATGCTTAATTTTGTTTATGGTAGTACACCCCTCTAGTGTCTCTGTACATACTGCACATAAAGACTTATGTGAGAGCAACAGTATCAGTCTTCACAATCAAACCCTGGCCTAAATCTCCTACAGTGCACAAGAAATGAGAAATGCCTCCTCAGTGTGGTAACACAAATAATATTTACATAAATGATAAACACATGATGAAATTTTAAACAACTTGTTTGTTTTCTCAATGTGCCACCCCAGATGTCATGTATGTGGAAGGCCATGACTGGACCAGCCAGTGGCAGGTCGGAGGTGACAGAGCTAATCGGCATAGCACAATGACAGGTTACCTTTAGAAAGGAGAAAGTGCACAGGCCTGAGGCCATAAAGATCATACATTTGGCTTCTTCGTCATTTAGTATTATCCTTGTGTTGTCTTACACTGATTCACAGGATTAGACACAGCTGAATATCGAAAACTGTTAAAAGATGTTGCTGTGCAGATTCAGACAGCTTTATATGACTGTAAATTACTTACATGAGTGAAATAATCTGCTGCTAATGATTGTCTCATTTCCTGCTCAGTGGCCAGGGGATCTGTAAAACACGCACAGCATTTTTAGACAAGGACAGGCCAGGTTCTGTATCCGTTTTAAAATGTCATTTTCAAAACCGCACGTTAAATTTCACCATTTATTGATGAATTAATCAATGTGCTTTTAAATGTTGTATTTACTGACTGTTTTGAGAGGTTATTTGTAAATCCCTTTGTAATATTAACGATATTGATATAATAATATTTTATTTGTAAATTCTTTTTATAATTCCCTTTTATTCCCTATTGATACATGAAATGATTAGTTTGTAATCACACTTATAATAAATGAAATTACTAACATGTTTTTTTAATTCTCATTGTAAAATTAGCTATTATTTTTTTTATTACTCCATAGTAATGGTGCAAATTCACTATACTTCATTTGCAGCTGAACTGCCCTTGCCCTGAATACATTTCTGCTTTGACTGTTTCTAAAGTTAAGTTGTAAAGTCAAAATATCAAGAAGTGCCCTTATCTCTCAATGGTGATATATTCACAAATCCACATTAATATCTAAATAATCTTAAGGGAGGACCAAAAATGGACCTACCTTGTAAAATTTTAAAGTAAAAATGTGCTATAGTTTTGTGTTATATGTACAGAAAGACAGACCGACAGATAGAAAGGTTGACAGGTGTGATAACGACACCCTATCCTGATTCAGGGGGCGAGGGAAAATACACCGGTCACACTGATTGCACTATATTTATTTTTTGCCTGCAAAAAGGCAAAAAATTGTCTTTGCTTGCATATGCAGAAGAATTCACAGAAAAAAAAATGCATGACCACGATGGAGAGTATCAAAACAACACGCTATTCTACATTAAGAATGGCTAACCTCCCCAAAAAAAGATAAGATGGTGTGTGCTGAGGTAGCAGATTCGCTTTAAAAAGTGACTTTTTGTAATGATGTAGATATTTCATAGCAAGAGAAATAATTTTTTTATAGATATTCTTATCACAGGGCTTAATTTTCCTGAGGGGAGCAGCTGAAAGTATATATAACACTTTTTGTAAGACATGAATGGTATTCACAAATTGTTCATATCAATTTCTAGGTGCTGCTAATCCAACTGTAGCTCGACGCAACATGACACTGCCAGGAGAAAATGGCCAAAACCTGGTCGAGTGGAGGTTCAGGAAGGAACAAACAAGGGGAAAAGTCATTGTCTTTGGTCAGAAACTCAGGGTGAGTGCCTTCTTACTGAGGCTTTTCATAAACAGAGAAAAAAATTGTAGAAAGCTTAACTACTGGTTAATGAGCTCACTGGATTAGAATTATCTCAGTGTTCTTCAACAAAAAATACCTTTTGGTTAACTTCATGTGGTCATGTAGTATTTTAGAGGTGGTGACATTCATCAGGTGGTCTACATTTGTGACAGGTGCCCTATGACAGGGCACACATTCATTCACAACTACAGGTCATTTAAACTCAAATTTAAATTCAGCTCCACTTGAAGGAGAACCCCCACACACATGTGAAGAGTACACTATTCATAGTAACAACCCAACCGGCCATTTTGTTTTTAAATTCAACACCATCCTAATATAAGGCAACATTACTTATAGACCCCTGTCCCATGTGACTAATTATTCCCCCCCTCTGTGAGCAGTACTATGTCGTTTCTCTTTCACTAATATCTTTCTAAGTTTTCTAAACTTAGAAAGATGGCCCATTGTCTTTTCCTTCTGTTCTAACAGATTGTGAAGACATGGAACACAATACTAATTATAAAGATCTTAAATTTGTTAAGTTGAAGTTCCTAAGAAAAGTCTACAGTGTACATGAATAAGATTCATGAACTGTTTTTAAACCACAGAAATGTTCGCACCAGTGTTTTTAGATGATGAATGGCAATCTCCTTGTAAGCACGTACCAGTTGGCCCTAATTAACACAGGTGCACACCTGCAAATGCCCTTAAATGGTCATATGACGATGAAAGATATTTAAATATTTTAAATTTTCTCATATCTAATGAGAAAATGCCAAAATGAAAATGTAAAGATAGACAGCATTGGAATCAAAACACAAAAAGAACTTAAGAAGTTCTGAAGTGGAGGCACTGCTGCTCCAGAAAGTGAGGCGTAAACAAATGGTTATATTTAGTGTTAGAGTAGAATTAGTGTTAATTCTGGACATAAAATCACACACAAAAAAGATATCATGGGATGCAATTACAAATTCAGTGAAAGTTGCTTTTGGAGAAGGGTGCACTACGGATGAGGTTAAAAAGAAGTGGTTTCACCATAAACACAAACGTGTAGAACCGAATGAAACTGAAATAACAATTTGTCTCAATTTGATTTGAGTAAGGATTAACCAAATGTAGCAGCAAAGAAATAGTACAGACAACTAGGTAACTTAAAATTCTTCAATAAATTACAAAACCTGTTACTCATAAAAAGTGAATAGTATTCACTTCATTAAGTAATTGTTTATTTACTTAATGATCATTAATAAAACTGAATCAATATGACTAATTAGCTGTTACTTATTATAGGAAGGTTAGTTTTACTCAAAAAATTATTTACTGATGCAAGGGACAATATTAATGATATATGAATATGAATATTAATTTACCATTTGTAATAACTCTCAACGTTCTCAACAAATGAATAATACATGCAAACTTAAAGGATTGTCTAAACTTGACATGCAGATTTGAATGTGGATATACACCACATGTGCATGTCTTATCAAAGTCTTATGGGATATAACCATCCCTCCTTCTGACCACTCCCACAAATGAAACTGACCACCGTTTGCCTTAATGCCTGGAAGCTGACACATGTGTACCTTGCATTTGCTGAGCCAATATCTTAGGGTATGGTTAAATGCTATTTTTTAGGTGTTTCTGTTTTGTGCAGTTGTTACTTTAAAAAATACATAGCAAAGGTAGAATTTACCCATTATTCTTTTTCACTTGGTGATTAGTATCCAAATCTTCCATCAAAAACATTGTAAATTTGACATGAGAGATGAAGAGAAATGGATAGGGGAAAGCAGGCAAAGAATTGTCTGAGCTAG
>KV751441.1:119935-138817 GCA_001698575.1 Mola mola
CTCCACCCACTCTGGGTTAAATACCTGGGTTTCCCGCACTGACCTTCAGGACTGAAGAAGCCTTTCGGATGAGAGGCGAAACATCTTCAAACAAGATAAGAAGTCCAGTTGCTTCCTACTAAACACTCAGAGATGGAGAAATGTGATCTCTTTTTCTTTTTCCAGTCAGTACAGAGCAGCAGAGTTCTGAATGAGCTGAAGAGTATTTACAGACTTGACAAATGCATGGAGTAATTTTTATCTATCTTTTAGGCAGGAAATGTATGATTTTTCCAATAGGTGGAAAAAAGGCAAACCTTAAAATTTGCTTGACAGTATGTGGGCATCAAAGGAGAGATCATGATCAAAGGTAACTGCCAGATTTTTTAAGAGTAGTGCTATATAGTACTGTTGGACGGTTAACCTATTGGTTTCATCAGGCTTCAAGGATAAATATAACTGGATGTCATCTGCATATCAGTGAAAATTACTTGAGTGATTTCTGATTTCCTAAAAGAAAGAAAAAAATTAAAATGGTCCTATGACAGGTCCTACTGAAACTCCCAAATAACTGTTGTGTTCATGTATGACTTGTCATTCACATGTCCTAACTGATATCTGACTGAGAAATAGGATTTAAACTGGCTTAATGCAATTCCTTTAATGCCAATTCAGTTGTCCAGGATCTGATGGTCAATGGAGTCAAATGCAGCGCTAAGATCTAACAAAACAAGTACTGTGTACTTGTTCCTAAGGCTGGAACGTTTTAAATATCTGGAAAGCGTCAAACTTTTGTTAAGTAAAAGTCAAATAACTGATTAGCTACCACTTTCTCAAGAAAGGGAAGAGAAGATGAAGATTGGTTTATAGTTTGCTAGATCCTCAGGATCATAAGATGGAATAATAATTGATGTTAGTTGCTAAAGGTAAACTGAAGCAAAGAAGTCTAGGTAAATATATGATCTGACTCCATGGTTCCTGTGTTAAAGATAAAAATGTACCAACAGAGCCGATTTTGATGAATTCTCTCTCTAATAATAACAATTTTATTATTAAAAAATTATTTATAACGTCATTGTTCCTATTGTCCTCTAAGAATGTTGAGAGGGCTGCTCTAGCATTGTGGATGGCCTTCTTGTACATTTTAAGGCTATCTTTTCTCCTCTTTTACACTCATTCATTTGCTGTGGTTATTTATACACTCGTTTTATGGATAGCTTATGTGAGGAAATCACACTTGTGCAGAGATCTTAAGACTGCATGAACTCACTAACAGACACCAATGTGAAGACTGCTTAATGAAAACAAAATTTATATGAGGATTTGGGAGAAAACCGTGTTCTACAGTTCAGAAGTGTTTCGTGGCACAAGAGGGACCAATAAAATAGGGTGGTGACCTTAATGTTGTACTGACTGGCGTATATAGCATAGCACATTTGCACATTTCCCTATTTCCCTATAGTAAGTAGCCATAATATAAATACACCCATAATAGATTGTGAGCAAAAACATTCTGATAACAAAAGGCTAAAGCTCATCAAAACTCTCAGTACCTTGTTTTCAAATCCTCAACCCCACCCCCAGCTGAATGTATGTATTTCATTTGACACATTATGAAAGTAATTTTGTCATGATAAAAAAATTATCAAGATAAATGTAGTGTAAACGTAAATATGATTACATTTTAAGCTTAAGTTAAAGGCATGTCTCAAGTATCAGAGTATAAAGTCAAATGTTATTTTGTCATTCTTTTCCACAGTCTATCTCAGGTGTCCAGCAGGAGGTGACACGTCAGTCTCAAGCTTTCCTGTCTTTTGAGCGAATGCCAGAAATCCAGCTTAACCGACGGCATTCAAACAGTGGTAGACACTGGCTATGGTTCGCGACTGTCAAGTCTCTGATTGGTAAAGGAGTGATGCTCGCTGTGATCCAAGGCCGTGTGATGACCAATACTCTTAACATTGCTAATGAAGACTGCATCAAAGTTGCTGCCGTTTTGAACAACGCCTTTTACCTTGAAGACTTGCATTTTACAGTGGATGGACGAGACATGCACTATTTTATTAAAACCAGTCTCCCTGAGAATGACCTCAGTGCACTGCGGCTTACATCAGGCAGGAAATCACTGGAAAATGGTGTGAATGTCACAGTATCCCAGTCTACAACAGTGATGAATGGGCGAACACGGCGCTTCGCTGACATTGAGCTGCAATATGGAGCTCTTGCACTTCATGTGCGTTACGGGACAACACTTGATGAAGAGAAAGCACGAATCCTGGAGCATGCAAGACAGAGGGCACTCTCTAATGCTTGGGTGCGTGAGCAGCAACGGGTTAGAGATGGAGAGGAAGGAGTTCGGCTTTGGACAGAGGGGGAGAAAAGGCAGCTTCTAAGCATTGGAAAGGTTTTAGGTTATGATGGCTACTACATTCTGTCCATAGAACAATACCCTGAGCTAGCTGACAGCGCTAACAACATCCAGTTTTTGCGCCAGAGTGAAATAGGGAGGAGGTAACATGGGATCAGCAAAACATCAAATTTTTA
Organism: Mola mola; assembly: GCA_001698575.1. Taxonomy (NCBI): domain Eukaryota; kingdom Metazoa; phylum Chordata; class Actinopteri; order Tetraodontiformes; family Molidae; genus Mola; species Mola mola. The sequence continues at coordinate 122,459 of KV751441.1, forward strand.
ATCCCTGTGGCACAGACAAATGTTCAGTTTTAGCACAAAATGAATGTCATAAACTGAACTGTCCTGAGACACAAATGTAGCCACAGAAGAGAACCATGTTTGCAAATTTGTTTTTTTTAAGGATGGCTAAATAGGGTTTATAGACTGATTTAATTAATGATGTAACAATTAAACACAATTGACCCAAAACACATGAACCTACAGGATTGAAGGTTTAACATAGTCTTTGAGACCGCAAAAAAATTTGGTATTTCAACCAATGCCTTTTTTTTTTAACTTTTTTTCCTTTTCTTTCTTTCATCCCGGTGTTTGCCTTCAAAAAGGCTGAACACATGCCTCTCCTAACTTGAACACGATTATGATCACAGATCATGTGCGATGTATGTGAAATCGCGATTTCAAGAACTTCTTTATAAAATTCCCATTTTAGCATTTCGCAGGCAAGTAAGCCCCTGCAAGCATTTTGAAAGTTGTAAAATGTCAGCAGTCAATATGATAAAAATTTATGGATCCCTGACAGATGTTGCAATATCATGTGTAGGTCGAGATGTTACCCATCCCCTGGGTTATAGACCTCTATGAGCCATATCTATAGGATCTATTGTTTCCATTGTTTAAGCTATTAAATGGAACAATTGTGAACTCTATCTAAGAGAGACAGGCACAAAAAAGGACTATTTGTAGGAAGGACAAAATAAGACGGTTTTTATATTATATAAAGCTGTATTTGCTTAAGACAAAAGGGGTTATAAAAATTAACAAAAACTGTTCACATACTGTTACATATACTATACATATACACTTTTCTGACTTAATACACTGCTGCAGGCATTGACCATCATCTGAGCTAAACAAAACTTGAAAACTAGACATATTTGTATTTTTGTTTTTCTTATCAATATCCCTGCTCTCTTTGTTGAGTTCTAAAGCAACTTAACCTAAACCCATATGCTTTTACAAGGTCTATAACATACAGCTATCGATCAACAGCAGTGTTAGAGGAATAAAGTCTACCATTGCACCACAGCTTTAAATAATTCTCTGTGGAAGTACTCTTTGGGAGGGGCTCACCTTGTGGTGTAAAATGTATCTTCTTTGTCAGACCAGAAGTTCTTCTTACTCGCGAAATGAGACTTAAACCCATAATGCATAATTTAATCAGTCAAAGGTAGTAGTATTGCTTGCTATAGGAACATGTTGTCATGGCTTAGGGGTGGGGGATGGGGTTGCTATGAGTAGTAACTAATTGTTGCTTATCTTCTCCTTTTTGCTTGTTTCTTTTTAAAAAGACATTGCATCGCAATCAGTAACTTTAATGAGTAACAGTAATTGATCAAAAATCTTTGTGGATTGTTTTCTCGTTGACTGTGGGTCTCTGTACTTTTACAAAAGATTTTTCTTCGTATGTTTTTTTTTTTTGTTTTTTTCCCAAGAGTGCAAAGCTAATGGTTATAATTTTAAAGCAAAGAACAGAAAGTTTACAAAGTTATCATAAACTGAAATTACTTCAGACAACTAAGACAAGTTTACAATATTTTATGGGTTTATCTTCTTTTATTTTGAAGGTTGAGAAATTCCACTTTTCTGTACATCAACATTAGTCTCAGAGAAAGTAATTTATGTACAGTGTTTCTACGTTAAAAAATAAAATTCGTTGACACTATTTCTTTTACTCTGTTGTGCTTCTTTTCTTCTTCACTCAAAGGCAAACATTTCAATCTGCTAGCACCATTGAACATGATGTCATAGTGTAATTAGAAACACAATGTCACACAATGATCTGTCTGCTCCACAGGGCTTTGTAATATTGTTAATAAAGAAAATGTTTTGAAACAAAAACAAAATGGTTTAGTGTGTATTGAACTCCACTGTTCATTTTTTTAAAATAGCCTTTGATCAGGACCCGTTTAAGAGATCAGGTTGAACAAACTCTGAGTCTAATCCTGAATTTGGAGTTGAACAGACTGGAAACTGTAATTTTTCAGTTCCAGAAATAATTTTCAACTCAGAGTAGGTTCAATCTGAGTTTGGCTCCTCACCCAAAGCCGCTACATCAGCATCAAAGAAGCTGAAACTAAATGACATTGTGGAGGCCTACTCCCTAAAGGGCATCCTGTCAAGTTATGTAAAGCTACACTAGGCACACAAATTTCAAATCACCATCAATGACAGCTTCAACTATTACCTGTCCTGTGTAATTGTAATTCAGTCCTAGCTATCACACAGTAATGAAACTAAATGAAGAAGGTACATTGTTTAATACATTAAATTAACCGGATAATTAGTGGTTAACTCGTGTTGGTTACTGACAGAAATTAACTGAAACTGACATCCCTGATACAGATGCAACACATCTTTGAACTTCGTTTATATGTGGATTCTTTTTACATTTAAATAGAATGAGAAATATCTGTGTGTCCACTGAAACATATTTTTGTAGAGAGAGTTGTTTATACAGTATATAAATCCCAAAGTGCATTTGTTTAAATTTTGAGACTCATGTAATTCCTACCCCTTCCTACCCAAAAAGGGAAGGGAGCATAAAAAGAGGAAAAAAACCCAAATGCAGACACGGACCAACGTGGGTATGGATGAAGCAGGTTTTATTGCTAGGAAAGTGGGGAAATGGAGGTAGATGACGCGGGAATGAAGCAGGCCAAGGCAGAGGACTGGAGGGCTGAGATGAATGAGGGAGAAGGGCAAGGGCTGGCAGGAGGAAGCAGGCGGTAGTGGGTTGGAGAGCTGGCAAGCAGGCAGGCAGGCAGGCAGGCGAGTAGTGGTCCAGGAGTACTGGAGAGAGAAACAACAGTTAATACACAACCAACTAGGAAAAATCTCGAGAAGTGGATTCAACGATCTGGCGATGAGTGGGTGAAGAACCGGGGTAGATATACTGCAGGCTGATGAATTGATGAGGCAGGTGAACAGACTGGGACAGGTGATGAGGTATTGCAGACAGGAGTGTAGAGCCGGGAGCCAGGAGAGCCACGCCCAGGCCAACACACACACCCACACAAGCAAAACAAACACAGAGAGATCGACAGGGGAGCACTGGAAACACAAGGAAAACCCTAGGGAATTGTCCGGTACCATAACAGATTTTGATTGGCACAGTCTTATATCAATATTGTTATCTGATATAAGCCAATTTATTAATACACCTTTAGATGATAGGGATCTAATATTCAAGTTCCACATTTTCTCCTATTTTGTAAACTGTCTCATTAGTGGGGGTTTTTTTTTTTCTTATCAAGTTCCTGCTTGAACCTTTTTTATTTGATATACTGAATTTATGTGGATGGGGGTCAGACACAGTCTCTGTGGGGCTTTAGGTGGATGACTAACAGAAGCTTAGAGAAGCGTGTAGGAATGCAACTCTGCTTCCTTGCCTAAATTGTCAATTTGGCTGACTGAATCAGCATTAGGCAACACTTTATATTAAGGTACACATATTAGCCATAAATTAGTGGCTAATTAGCATGAAAATTAGTAATGTATTGCCACTAATTAGTCATTATGGCCACTTATTAATGCATGACCAGGTTCTACAACTAATAAGCCATCAACGAATAGTTTTCCCTCAATTGCCCCCTAGCTATTGCTTATTTGATAGCAAGTAAGAAGATGTAGCACATGAATTACAATCTTAATATGCTTTGCTTAACATGAGCCTAATATAGGGGTAGTACCACAAGAATAGTATTCTCCCTTATTTACACTTAATAAATATAATAAATTAATAAATAGTGGCCAAATTCTTTATAACTCAGAATATGTTTTCCATTCTTAAGCGAGGTCTTGCTCAAAAGAAATTCAGAAGCAATAAACACTTAATAAGCCAATTAAACCTTTAAAACTCAGAATGCATTCCCCATTCGCTCTTAGTTGACACTTTCTAACCCAGTAAGGTCTTTACAACTCACAACATCGAGACTACTGCAATCAACAGATCCAATGTGTAAGTGGTGGATTATATCTTGACAAACTTTGTGACCTGTTGAGATGCACAGGTTCTATTTCCATTCAGTTTTTGAAGAACAAACTCAAACCAGCCACTATGGGTCAGCCCGGATAAATGGTGAGGGTTGCGTCAGGAAAGGCATCTGGCGTAAAAACTGGGTCAAATTAAACATGCAAATCATGAAAACAAATCTCATAGCCGATTGGTCAGGGCCCAGATTAACAAAAACCGCCACCGGTGTAGTTGACAAACAGGGTACCGGCAGAAATTGGGCTACTGTTAGTCACAAAAACAAGAGGAGGGAAATGCGTTAGGAGACAAGGAGAAGAGGAGAAGAGGAAAGCTAAGAGTGTAGGAGCAAGAAGGAGTGTGCAGAGAATGTTGTAGAGGTGAAAAGAGTGTCGTACACGTTCATGAGTGTGAAGCCGGAAATTGAAGGTGTGATGATGAATGTTGTCAGTGGTTATGACCCACAAGTTAGCTGACTGGGTAACTACAGTAACAGTAATCAGAGAGACAGGTAGAGAGGTGTTTGGTGTGTCATCTGGACAGAGGACGGATGATAAGGAGACTTGGCGGTGGAATGAGGTAGTACAGGAGAGTATTCACAGGAAGAGGTTGGCGAGGAAGAAATGGGATAGTGAGAGATCGGAGGAGGTGAAAACTGTGAAACAGGAATTTAGAAAGATTAGCAAAGATGAAGTGAGAGAATCTTTGAAGAGGATGAAGAATGAAAAGGCAGGTGGTCCTGATGACATACCGGTAGAGGTGTGGAAGTGTCTAGGAGAGAGGGCAGTATAATTTCAATTAAGCTGTTCAACATGATCTTGGACTGTGAGAAGATGCCTGATGAATGGAGGAAAAGTGTACTGGTGCTGAACTTTAAGAGCAAGGGTTAATTGCAGAGTTGTAGCAACTACAGTGGTATAAAGCTGACAAGCCACACAATGAAATTTTGGAAAGGAGTAGTGGAAGCGAGGCTAAGAGACGAAGTGATAATTTGTGAGCAGCAGTATGGTTTCATGCCAAGAAAGAGAACTAGTGACACTATGTTTGTTTTGAGAATGCTGAATGAGAAATATAGAAAAGGTCAAAAAGAGTTGCATTGTGTCTTTGTGGATCTAGAGAAAGCCTATGACAGGGTGCTGAGGGAGGAACTGAGGTTGTATATGAGGGAGTCTGGAGTGGCAGAGAAGTATTTTAGACTGGTGCAGGATATGTTTGATGTACTTAGGGTCAACTGCTGAAAGCAACGGGGAGGTAAAGAGGTGGAGAAGCGAGTGAAGGCAGGGTGGAGTGGGTGGAGACAATTGTCAGGAGTGATCTGCAACAAAAGATTAGTAGCAAAAGTGAAAGGGAAGTTTTACAGGAGGATTGTGAGACCAGCAATGTTCTTTGGTTTGGAGATGGTGGCACTGACCAAAAGACAGGAGTAAGAACTGGAGGTGGCAGAGTACTGACTTTGAAATTTTCTTTGGGAGTGACGAGGATGGACAGGATTAGGAACGAGCACATCAGAGAGACAGCACAGGTGGGATTTTTTGGAGACAAAGTTAGAAAGGCCAGATTAAAATGGTTTGGACATGTGCAGAGGAATGACAGTGAATATATTGGTGAAAGGATGCTCAAGATGGAGCTACCAGGCAGGAGAGCAAAAGGAGGCCCAAAGAGGAGATTCATGGATGTGGTGAGGGAGGATATGCAGATGGTGTGACAGAAGAAGACACAGAGGACAGGGAAAGACGGAGGACGATGATTCACTGTGGTAACTCCTAGAAAAAGCTAGGTAAAGCCGACAGGGGAACAAAAAGAGGAAGAAGTTTGAAGAACAAAGTCAACAGAAACAGAAAGTAATCTTTTTTAATAAATGCAGTAAATGCATATCGAACTGTACAACTGTAGAAAACATCTTTCACTTTGCAAGAAAAATATTGGCAGCAACAACTTACAGTGCTTTCAGTGTAATTTTAAACTTAAAACAGAAATGTACTGTATATTGCATGTACTTTTTAAAGTGGGTATGCTTTCTTCCTTGTGATCCATATGGGAGATTGGAAAGTACTAAAGGGTAAAGTCCTCTTGTCTCCAAGCACTGTTATTTTTAGTAAAACAATACAAAACAAAAACTTACACAACGTACAAATTTATTTTTTTTAAGCTGAGAGTAGAATTTGACTGAACAAAGTAGCTTATTACCATCTTAATACTTCATCAACAAGCAAAGGAGTATGCCCCTGGATTTCATGTCTTCTATAATGTTTTTTATATGGGCAATGTTGGCTGCAAACCTCTTAGCAAAGGACAGCAAGTGTCATGGTTCTGCCCTCTGCTTTTAGTTTGGTAGTTGTGTTTTGGTTTTGTTACTTCATTTCAAGACTTAAGGTGGCTCAGGTGTGCAGAGCTGATTACCTGCAGCTGATGAGTCCTCATCAGTGGTATTTAAGACACAGATCCTGATCTGCTCGTCGCCAGAACGTCTTGTCCCCAGCAAGGTAAACCTAGACAGCTACCTACATCCTGATACCTTTTGATCTCTCTGTTCCCATGTTTTTCTCGTCCGAGTCTCCTAGTTCTGCTCTCGTGACTTTTTTGTTGCTACTTTGATCCTGTGGTTCCTAGTGTTCCTAGACATTTTCTGTTCAATACTTTGCTCAGCCTTCCTAGTGATCTTTTGTTGGTACTTTGTCTTCTCGTCTTCCTGGAGTTTCCTGCGCCTTTTGTTAACCATTGTTTTGTTGTTCCAGCCCTGCCGGGACTGGAGAGCTCAGCCACCACAGCCGTGTCCATCCCTGGTGTTCGTTGCTACTCAGTTCGGTTTTGATTCTTGTTTCTGTTAATAAATCTTTATTTTGTACTTTGACCCCTGAGTTTCCTGTGTCCGCTTGTGGGTCCAGACTCTGTACGTCACAGCAAGGTCTCAGTTGATGATCAAACTTCAGGTAAAGGTTGAATGTTGAAGGTTACTGATAGGAAAATGTATTACTTTTAGTTGTTGGTTTCATTATTGTTAATCATTTATTTACATTCATAATGTTTAATCATTATATCCCATATGTTTTATGATTCACTATGTGTAACTCAATGTAATACAGGGAGACTTGAGGCTAGTTTTGTGGGGGACTGAGATAAGACAGATGTGAGGAGAGGTCATTGAAGAGAGTACTTAACAGTAATTACATAAATGTAATTAAGGTACTACATAACATAGAGAGCTTTCAATATAAATAATGTTAGACCTGTTGATCAACTAATGTTAGCGAGATGGCTAATATTAACTGTATCATTCAAACTGGTACTTTAAAGGATTTTCCATAAATGAAAACGTTACCACAGGAGTTTCAACTTCACATGTACTTACCAAACTTATCACGCAGTTTTTGCTGAAATGTTTTACACAATCCAGCTGACCTTCCCTCATTGTTGCCAAGAAGCAAAAGGCAGGAGAAGGTGGAAAGGAGAGTTAAGTGAAAGAACGTAAAATGATACTGAATGAATGCGTGACTCTTCACAAAGCCCGGCCCCTGAACACATCCTGATCAATCATGTAACGTCAGCCAGAGTCAGTTGACCTAAGCTACACCCGGATTAATGGATGGCTATGTTAATCATTACACTGCACTCCCACCTTTTTCCCTCACTGATTGAGGACCACGGAAACAAATGAAACTGACATTGTATTGCGCTAATAGTTTTTGAGCTGAATTGTTTAGACAGCGGTGAAAAGAAAACTACAAGTTTTGAGGTGGTTAATGAAAAATTGCCTACTCCAAAAATCTATGAAAGGCCCTCTTGCTTTCATATTATGAAGACGAAACTGTCCTATGTCAAAAAGGATGCAATGTGGTGAGTAACTTCATGTTTTATGCTTGCTAATGTTGGAAATATTAATGTTATACTATGCTTCTATGCCATATTATGGCAAACGTATGAATGAAAGCATTTCAAAAACATTACACGTTTTAAAGTATACAAAACACCTTAGTCTTTGGGCATTGGACTAAAACTTTTATCTTGCCTCAATGCCAAAAATCTGTCTCCCCCTTCCTCATGTCACTTATTATCTCACATTTTATCTAGGAAAGCTATTACCTTCTATCTTTTATTTAATTCCAATAACGTCTCTATTTAATCATCAGGATATCCGAAAGGCTCCATGTTTGGGAATTCTCATGTTTGACCGCAAACTTGGATGCATATTGTCTACAGGTAATGGGTTTTACAATGTGTATAACACAATACATAAAAGTCAAACCCGTACTATGATGTATTCTTTGAATGCTTTAGCTGTACTGGGATGGTCCTGTCAGAGTCAATGTTCACAAGATCTAAGTTTATATATAGTCAATGGTCTGAATATGGAAAGAATTTGTTATGTGGTACTGTTCAAAACACAGTTACAAAGTGCTTTACAATAAAAACTATTTTAAAATCCACAAAAAATAAGACATACAAGAGGCCCTTCAACTCAGCATCACAAATGCAAAATAAATAATTCTGTTATGATGGCTGCTTCTTACAGTTGGGTTCCAGGGACTCTTAAATTGTGTCATTGAAATATTTATTTGATTGATCTATTACAGACTTGCTTAAATTGCAAAACGGAAATGAAAAGAATGACAAGAGACCAATAGAAAGTAGGGAGACATTGCTCTGATAGATGAAAGCAAGTTTGGCCATAAAAGAAAGGTATTACTTAAACACTTACATTGTTTGAACTTAATTTCATCCATTTTCTACCGCTTATCCTGGTAGGGGTCGTGGGGGCGGAGCATATCTCAGCATCTTCCAGCGAAGGCGGGGTCACCCTGGACAAGTCGCCAGTTCATTGCAGGGTTGACATATAGAGATGAACAACCATCTACACTCACATTCACACCTACGGCCAATTTAGAGTGACCAATTAACCTAATCCCCAGTCTTCATGTTTTTGGACTGTGGGAGGAAGCTGGAGTACCCGGAGAGAACCCACGCAGATACAAGGAGAACATGCAAATTCCGCACAGAAACGCTCTGACCTGGGAATGGAACCCAGGACCTTCTTGCTGTGAAGCGACAGTGCTAACCACTGCTCCACTGTGCCACCCATTTAATAATTTTTCTATATATTCGAAGGTGCAGACTGAACAAGACAAATGCAGGTCATTTCAAAGTACATACATACAACTGTGCTTATTCAATCCACTGGTCCGTGTTTTAGCCTAGAATGTCTGCATTCCACATAAATGTAAACCTTCCTCTTTCCCACCTTTGAAGTTAGTTACTTTTTTTTATGTTCCAATTTTTATAATTACAGTGGTTATTCAAACCTTTTGACCTGGTTTTTGGAATAAGATTCATTGTGTTTCATTTGTGCCATAAAAATGGGAATGTCTTTTAATATTTCGCATTTTTTCTGCATCCCACGACAGTTCAGTATATTTAAAGCTATGATGCTACTCCTAAAGCAAGGGAGAATTTTTGATTTTTTTTTTTGTTTTTTTTACTCAAGGGTGTTCGCGAAGCTAGGCATCAAAGATGACAGAGGATAACGATAACGTATTCTTATGCATTGTCGTTAAGCCAGGCATTTCATGCCCCTGATAAAGAAGCATTTACCGTCATCTTCAGGATGAAGGTTACAATCACCTGACTGTCAACCTCCAACAATGTTCTTTTTACCCAGTTACAGGTGCACATACACATACACTTAGAGACTTTGGGTTGTTTGCAAGTCAACAATCTGGAGACTAAGAGACTATCAGGCATAATGCAGACTCAACAGCAGACTCAACAGCAGACTCAGACTATGGAGAAAAGTCGAGGTCATTTAATTGGTGCAAAGTTCAGGTACATGGGTTGGCAAACAGAACATCAAAGGTAACCCAAACAACATACAAAGAACTCCGTTCACTTGCAAATTGGGTCATACATTAGAACAATGAACACAAGGAGATTGCTTGAATGATGTCACAAGGGAACACACTGATCTGGCACAGAAGGATTTATATACACAGAATAAATCAGAAAGAATACCAAACTATTCTTACAAGACAAAACCGAGCTGAACCTTGTGGACCCTGACAGAACCGCACACAAAATACTTTGAAGGATCACTTAGGTGTGATTGAGTGTACTTACTGGCATTGAAACCATCACAGAGGTGGATCACTTGTAATGCTTTTGCATGATAAGAGAAAAAAAAAAAAAAAATTTGTTTTCTGGCGAAAATGCATGTGGATGATGCATGCTGAAGGGAAATGGCTGAAATGCGAAGAAGTATCAGCTAAAATGTTGGGTGAACCATGAAAATGGCAGTAACATACGTAAGCTCAACTGCTGTTCCTGAAAAACACTTAAAAGTGCCCTTACCATAAAATAGTTTACTTAAGTTTATCAATGTACTTGGAGTGTACTAGAAAGTATACTAATTTTATACTTCTTGGGCAGTATAAATTCAAACACTTTTTAGTATACTAAAGTATACTTAAAGTATTCTTACTTAAGTAAACTTTGAGATCATTTTCAAGTTTATAGAAGTATACCTCAAGTATACCACAAGTACACTCATCTAGTTAATCCCAGATAGCAAATTTGGTCTGGCCCAGTGATGGGCCATACAACCTAATTGCACTTGGCCCACATATAACGATGAATTACGGCCCTTTAGTGGCCCACATCTGGTATTCAAAACATGGGCCAAATAAGGCCCATATCTCAGCCAAGTTGTATAACCATAGCTGGCCCTATTCTGGCCCTATGTTGGATAACAATTTTCAAAAGTGGTTCCTGATATCAGCCTTAAATCAACCTTAACTAAGCCACTTCACTCATTAGCCATATTTGACACAGATTTAAAAAAAAAGCTTCAACAACTACAGTACTATAAACAGATGTTTATTTTGATGAGTTTGGTGAGCTTCAGTGCACAGACATTACTGATGGTGTGCCTCGGAGAATGGATCTCACTGCTGGTGTGCCTCCACGCATGGACTTCACTGCTGGTGCGCCTCCGTGAATGCATCTCACTGCTGGTGCGCCTGGGTGCATGGATCTCACTGCTGGTGCACCTCAAAGGACTTCTGTGGCCACGCGGATAGAGCTCAGGACTGCTATGGCCTGTGGGGTGGATCTTAGGGCCATTTTGCTTCCCTGGGTCCAGGAGCATTAGTTAGTTAGATTAGTTGTTGATTAGCAAGAAGTAAAAGTTGGTTGTCTTTCAACCTGAAAAAGACAAAGAATAGTCCAAATTACAAAATTATCTGATGTATAATACAATTGTAATAGTTAAAATTGAAAATTAAATATGACTGACATGTTACATTTTTGCTAAGCAGTTAAAACATTCATTTTTTTATTTCTACAACTAAATGGTCATCTTCTCTATCTTAGTGTGGCTGGGCTGCTTTTTTTAACTCTACAAGTTGCATCATAGTCCACAATCAGGTAAAAACTATAGAAGTACAATTTGTTTGAATTTTAAAAAAAAATAATCACTTCATTGTAACAGAGGCAATGCAACACGCCAGAACAGCCTTATGAGAGTTTACATTAAAATAAATTGAAGGCAACTGGACTTTTTGCAGTTTTTTGAAGACATTCAGATAAATCAGTGTGAATCCATGATCATGCAGTCAAAACTGCATTATCTGCAACTGCATTATCATTACACTCATATGCACAGTGAAACTGGCATCCAAAGATGTCATGTATTCTGCAGTTTAAAACCAGGTCCAACCAGGCATTGCTGAGGAGAACTCTGTGTCTGGTTTATGTTTAAAAATGCGCGGGCTTCAGTTTCGAGATTTGTACTATAAACTAGACACAGCAAATGGCATAAGTGAGAAATTTAAGATAACCTAAATGTGGATATTTGCAGAGTCTCCGAGTGAATCTAATGATCTGAAAGCAGTAAGTTGAAGCACGATACATTTTTTTTATTGCCATATGCCAGCACGGAGAAGCCAATGGCTGTGCTAAAAGAAGCTAGTCGCAGAGCTAGTTTCGTTTTCGTTTCGTTTTCAGCTGGAAAAAAGACTAATCTATATCAAGTTGTCACTTTTTTGAAAATTAAACTTTATAGCAAAACAGTGCATTTTATTTGATTTTATTTATCATTTTATTTGCCGTATTTTAGCTGAAATGTAGCCTAGGCTAACGCTATTAGCGATGTTAGCATTAGCCTCGGCTAACTGGCTAATGTACTGTCTCAAAAGACGAACGTTATTCTATACATAAAATAAATGCATTTTACTGACCACATCATTGCTGGATGCCTCACTGGAGTGAGTGCACGGGCAGCTGTCGGCAACCACGGGCGGGATTGTTGTTCCGGTGACGCCAGTCGACTGTAATCTGGCCTCTCTTTGTTACGTGCAGTTACGGCTACAGACAATCAATGCGATTACGATTCAGAGGGCTACGATGCTATTATTAAAACAGAACTTCCGAGTTCCGCCTTTTTCTTGTAATTAGACAATCTATTATTGACATTTGTGCATCGCGATTCAGAATCATTTAAGACTGCATCGCAATGCATTTCAAAATCAAGCTTTTATCTGAGCCCTACTAGTTATATACTTATACCCCCCTTTGTAGTTAATTAAAATACAATTTTAACTTAATAGAAGTATAACTTTAAGTATACCGCAAGTATACTCATCTAGATAATGTTTGTATAATAGTTATATACTTATAGACCACTTTAAAAGTACACTTTTAAATATATTCTCAGTAAACTACTAATTTATTTATTTTTAATACTTAATTATACCTATAAGTTTACTTAAAGTTCACTTAGCATATTACTTAACAGTATTTATATATTGACTCCATAAGACATATAAGTTTATAACATGGTATTTAAAATATATGCTGAGATATTAAAGCTAATGTATATGGAGAAAAACATTTTATAGCCCACTGAATTGAAAGAGCAATTACAAATCATTAACCTAAAAAATACTTATACTTGGATAAATACTTAGTATATTTTGGTACAAGTGTAAGTATAATTCAAATATACTAAGACTTTTCATTAAACTTTTAAGCCAAGTTAACTTAAGTATACTATTCTTAAATATATATCTCTTAAGTAAAAGTAAACAGAGTATTCTATCTCATTTTTAAGTATACTTATAGCACACTTTGATAAACTACTTTTTGTAAGGGAATTGAAGAGTTAAACAGCCAGGAGGAGGACTGGGGCGGAAAAACAGAAGATGCTCAGGGAGAAGAACAATGAGTAGGCATAAAAACTGATAAAGTGGGAGAAAGCAAAAAGGAGGAGAAGAGTGTGTAAATTTATACAAAAGTGAAACCCATTGTTAAAAACAAAAACAAAAACACGGAAAACTAATCTTTAATGCTGTCTGAACTGGAAGTTCAAAACACTATCATTGACTAAAAACTATATCAACAAAAAGATGAGAGAATCAGAATAAGAGAGGAAATGGAGATGGACAACGAGGACAGAAGGACAAAAGGAGGAGAAGAGAGTGTAGAAAAGCAAGATTACAAACGTTAGAGTGAGAAAGAGCAGAAAGATAGCATAGGAAGTGACAGGAAGAGAATTAGAAGGAATAAGGAATAGGCTGTGCATGCATTTCTAACATTGTGTGGACACCTTTTGACATGGCAGTAGTCTTATGAGGACATTTTGTCTTTGTGAGGAAATTTTTACCGGTCCTCATAAGATTAGAGGACTTTTTGATTTTTAAGACTCTGTTTTCTGAGTCAGGGTTACGATTAAGTTTTAGTTAGGGTAAGGGCCGGATAGGGGTTGAGGTTGGGTATATTGTTGTGATGGTTAAGGTAAGTGTAAGGGGAAGCAGAATCCATTATGTCAATGACTGTCCTCACAAAAATAGAGAGACATGACTGCGTGTTTGTGTGCGTCAGGGAAAGACTCACAGACAAATGCACCACTAAATTATGAATACATTGTAAAATAATCTCATGGTTTATTGGTGAAGTGATGTGAAACCAATTCCCAAATCAAAACAGGGTGTTATTTAAATGATCCAATCACCAACACATGCTCAAATCTAACTGAAACATGACACCATGAGCCCTCATGGTGTCATGTGAGCCCTCGGAGAAGCCCTTGGAGAAGAGAATGCTTTGGAAAAATTGTAGGTTGTATCATTGAACTGACCATAACATGGACTTCCTGAGATTATCTTGAACAGACTGATATAATTTAACTAAAGTTAAAAACTTGGCAGTCAGAGTGAGAGAAAAAACTCTCTGCTTCTATATGTTTTCAGATTTATCTGGCTGAAAATAACATTGCAGGAAGTGGAGGAGATATCCTTGTGTAGCGAGACACAGAATGAAGGCTCTCAGTCTAGTGCTACACATTTATTTCTGGAAATATAACAAAAAGACAGTCATAAGGCATAGTCGCTCCCTCACGATGGCTCATTGTTCAGAATCCCGCTTCCAACAGCTACAGCTGTAACTGTAAAACAACGGACATGAACCGCGTGCTAATGCTAGCTGCTAATATCCAATCAAACATACACATAGACAACACAGTAATCGATAAACACATTCAAACTCGCATGGCAGTTCCAGTAAACATTTCACAACCCAACATACTTTCATTACTTTACCAGCTTACCTGGAAATATAACAAAAAGACATTCATAAGGCATAGGCGATACACAGCGTCTTGCCTCATACTCGGTGCACAGAGAATCTCACTTTATCACGCGAGAAGTCACGTCAGGTCTCCCAGCGCGCATACCGTCTGCATAGCGCTGTTGCCACCTACTGGTGGACTAGTGAAACAGCACCCTATTTCCGACACTGGTTAAGTCACATATTAATGAACAGTTTGACACCAAAAAAAAAAACATAGAAAAGCATGAACATTCTTAACTTTTATCAAAACATGAAAACTTATCTTCTTTCTTGACCTAATGTGCTACACTTTCATGCTGTGGAATGTGTATTCTCAAAGACAAACTGTATTCCTGGGGATCATGAAACCTTTTTTTTTTTTTTTTAACCATGACACAGGTGGCTACATTTTCATGTAATATGGGACTAAAATTTGTGCAACTTCTGACAAGTTAAACAAAAGACTTGTACTCTGGAAAAACAACATCCCACACTCTGATTGGCACGATACACACCAATGTTAAAATCAGAAACAGGCTGAAAAACACCTAAAATCTTAAGTGAGCTCAATCAAAAATCGTTTAAGATTTCAAGAAGCTGAATACAACTTTATTAGTCCACGTTGTTAACGTTTAAAAATGAATCATGCCTGTAGGTGAAAACATGCTTAATGTAGAACTTGAGAGTTGCTGAAGACTGCGTTCATTGATTTCAATACAAAACTGTTTTCATAAAAAGTAAAATATTTAGAAAATTTTTAATTGTAGATGAAAAGTTGAATTACACCTGAAGAGTAGAGAAAAAGTGGAACAATTGCGTGGTTGAATGGAATTTGCAGTTAATGGTATGCAGAAGTGGTGAAAAGTTGAAATTAAGTGAAATTTTAGATTTTCTCCAGAAGAAATGAATGGCAAAAGTTTTTGCAGAAAAAGCTGAATATTTCAAAAGTAGAAAAGGTACAAAGAAGAAAAAGTAATAGCAGAAATGCCCTAAGTTGAATGTTTTGATGTATGAATTGTTACAATAGGCAAAAGTGCAGAAGAAGAAAGGTGCCAAAAAACATACAGAAATGGAATAATAATAATAATAATAATAATAAAGAACAGGATAACAATCGTGTGGATGCTTTAGCAGCATTCACACTACATATCCAGTTTGAAGCTTGTGTGAAATGTAGGAAGAAAATGTACTGCAATAGAGTAGTGAAGAGTTATGAGTCCCTAAAACCTGGAAGCCAGTAAACATTTTAGCACATTCAGTTCCCTCTACTCCAAGTCCTTAAGTTTTTGAATGAGATAAGATTTGTGAAGTTGATTAAGTTTAAGTCATGCTACTGTGATGTAGTTAGTTTATAGCTTCACAACAGCCTTTTACTTGTTCATATATGCTTCAAAAATCATAAAAGTTTTGCTCATCCGTAGAGATTATCCCACTGAAAAAAACATATAAGTGTCATAAGCATGTATTTGTCAATGAGCTTATTTTCAGTGATAATCCAAAATCCTTGTGAGTTGGTCTACCAATGGAAGTCAAAACTTCACCATTAGTTATTAATTTCAACTTTTTTTTTTTTTTTTTTTTACATATATATGCTTTCAGATTTTCTTCTCTCAAGGCTAATGTTCGCTGTACACTTACTAGCAAAGGACAGCAATTGCTGGATCTTTGTTTTCGTTTCGTTTTCTGCTGCAACACTTTGAGCAGGGAGATCCAGACGTTCCTCTCCCAGGCCACTTCCACCAACTCCTCCGGGGGACACCAAGACGTTCCCAAGCCAGCCGAGAGATATAATCTCT
>KV751442.1:0-17682 GCA_001698575.1 Mola mola
TCTGTGTGCCAAGGAAAGAAATTTCCAGAGGTGAGAGCAGAAGTTGAGTTGAGTTGTGCCCATTGAAATCATCCAAAGAAACTGCACTTTTCTTTGCATTTATCCTGTTTGGAAACCTGTGCCTGTTTAGTACAAAACAAAAGGAAAAAAAAGAAAAAAAAACAACTGCTTTTTGCAACTCCCAGGATAGCCAAAACCTGAGGCAGTGCAAGTATAAACCCTCCACTCTCTGCACTGGTAACTTTCCACACTGATTGAAGTTACTTCATCCCTGGCCCATGAATCCAATTTGCTTTCCACAATTCCACAATTCACAAGAGGCCGTGCTAAATTGCTTATTAATAAGGCCACTTTGACAATCGCTGTGTATGCACACACTCACATGCACCTACAAGCACGCACATTTACATGTACACACAGTGTAACAGTCGAACTGGACCTTTAAGGGACATGCGTCGCTTGGACGTGACGTCATCAACCTGCGCGCAGTCGGAGAGTTGAGCAGCGCTAATGGCTCCTGAGCGGACGTATTTAATGGACAATCCTCGTCTTTTTCCGTGGTTTCCGTTCAACAACCTAGTAACGGTTTTAGTGCGTGTAGCGTGTTTTTTCCTTGAATGGAAGGCAGTGCCGGACAACCGGGCTTGTAGCGTTTAGGTGCGTTTTATTAAAATGGCTTTGTAAGATCTCCATCACATGTGTGGATGTACACTTTTTGAGTGCCTTTTCTGGATCAACCAGCTACACGACCTCAAAAACTGTTACAAGTGGCGCCCGAACATTTTTTCCCTAGACCTTCCCTCCCAGCCGTGGTGCATGTGGCCCATCTGGGTTGGTTTTCACCGCTGCTTCATCCGCCTGGACCGGTGATGCGGAAGCGTCAGGCGAACGGGAGCAGCTCCGACAGCGGGAGTGGCACCGCCATCGTCCATACTCTTCCCCACCGCCGGACCTGCTGACTGCGCGTTGCGAGGTAAAAGACGGATTGTTTCCTGCTACACTCTGCCGCTGTGGATCTTCGTCACCAAGTCTACATGCTGGTGTGACTGGAGGTAGCTGATGCTACAGGAGTCTTAAGTGATGACCTTGCTGATGACCAGGTCCATGACACTGGTTTTGAAGTCACTGACTCGGCTCAGGACTCTCTACGATGCACTGATGATGTGCCTCATGCCACTGGCTCACCTCTGCCGGCCTCTGTCCCTGGCTTTTCTGACGGCTATAACCTGAGACCTAGATGGGCCCCCAGAGTCGCCTCAGGGTGGTCGGGTAATAAATGGACCAATCCTTACCAGACTGAGAGGTTTGACATGCTGTAGACATTTGGTTCTGTTCATTTTTTTTTTTGAAGTTAATGTTTTGCACTACCTGAGTTCTATGTTCTGTTCAGTGAAGTAGTGGTACGTTTTCAAATAAGACATGACTGAATATTTAAAGGGGAAATTTAAATATGTATATGTTTCTTTCATTGAAGTTTACGAAAGGTTTGAATACTTGTGTTCTTATTGGAGAGAAAAAAAATGTAAAAAGGGGTCTCATTTTATTTTGTGTAAATGTTTATTTTTGTTTTGTTTTGTGAGGATGTTCCTAGGGTCTTTCACTATCCGTGGTACTGTCATGTATGCTAGTTTTTCTGTGTGTCGCTCACCTTGGTCCTGACGGCTTAAATGCTTACTCATGTATGAGGGTATTTTAAGTAGGGCTTGTTTCTCTGTAGCGTTCATCTGGGGACAGCATTTGTCTCACCAGGGGGGGATATGTAACAGTCGAACTGGACCTTTAAGGGACATGCGTCGCTTGGACGTGACGTCATCAACCTGTGCACAGTCGGAGAGTTGAGCAGTGCACGTGGTTCCTGAGTGGACGTCTTTAATGGACTATCCTCATCTTTTTCTGTGTTTTCCATTCAAAAACCTACAACGGTTTTAGTGTGTGTAGTGTGTTTTTCCATGTATGGAAGTCAGTGCCGTACAACCGGGTTTGTAGCGTCTAGGTGCGTTTTATTAAAATGACTTTGTCAGATCCCCATCACGTGTGGATGTACATTTTTTGAGTGCCTTTTCTGGATCAACCAGCTACACAACCTCAAAAACTGTTACAACAGGGGCGTGCATACAAACACACATACTTCTATCAACACTTGTAATCTGCTTGTAATGAGGTCATTGCAAAAGATGGGATGGGAAGAGGGGAGGGGAGGGCAATGAAAATCCCATGTCGTGTTTTCCCACTAGAGGTCAGAGTGTGTGGGTGTGTGTATGACTGCGTGTGTATGTAACACTCATCTCCATCATCCGCACAGCTACTTAAATTTCTACATTCACTGCACCAATATGTGCAGAAGATGCGAAAAGAGAGTACAAGGAAGTAAATTGTGAATGATGAAAAAATATTTTAGGGACTAGATGTATGTATGTGTTCTGGGTTGTTGGCTGACCGGGTCAAGGACAGGTGTGATGAGAAGGTGTTTTCCCCAGAGGAACTGGCGGTCCAGTGTCCAGGTGTTGCTGTCATCGTAGAACCTGCAGAGGAACAAAGACGTGTATAAAACAAAATAATCAATAAATCTTAAAGTTGTTAATTCATAAACTCATCACATTACCACAGACTGCTCACAGGGTTTCCCTGTGACATTGTTTAAAATTGGATAACAGCCTTTTTTTTTTTTTTTTGACCAAACACTACCATTGTTTTGACAGGAATTAAAAAAAACAACAAAAAAACTAAACTAAAATCTTCTGCAATCGTAAATAGTTTATGCTTTTCGTAAATCAGCCATAATCATCCATTCCAATGTGGGGAAAGAATTAAATGAAATTGGTCTAGTGAAAGCTCAGTCTGTGCATAGATGTTGTCTTAGAAGTGTAAGCAGCAGCTGTTTTCAATGTGTATCTAATGATTTGGTCATTCCTTGATGTTTGTGTGCGCTCACATTCATGCAGCTGAGAAGCCAGGATTACTACTTGACTTGCCATGTTTAGTCTGCTTTACCACATTCATGTCAATGTTGTTTGCAACCACAGCTCACCTGACTGTGCTTCTCATTTGAAAGGAGTAAATAATTACAGATGCTGATCATCTGCTGCTGTTGTCAAACAGCTTGCACTTCAGTTGGTAGGACAGAGGCTGAGTCTTGAGACTATTCCCTGGATTTCCATTCACCATTCTGCCAGGGTATAACCTACATCTGTTCTGCTTCCTTTAACTGTAAATCATTGAATGTAATTGCAAAGTTGCTACAGCAGCATGTGGAAGAGCTCAATTGCTGACTGTAGTATAGAGCAACTTCAGAATTTTTAGTGTCTCTTAAAAACATGCTTTTACAAAATATATGTAAATAAAAATATATAATATATATACAGTGCTGTGAACAAGTATTTGACCCATTCCTGATTTCAATTCAAAATGTTTGCATATTTGTCACACTTAAAAGTTTCAGATCATAAACAAATTTTAATACTAGACAAAGATAACCCGACTAAATATAAAATGCAGTTTTTAATTGATGATTTCATTTATTAAGGAAAAAAGCCATCCAAATTTACCTGGCCCTATGTGAAAAAGTAATTGCCCCCTAAATCTAATAACTGTTTGTACTAATCTTGCTGGCAACATCAGCGATCAAAAGCAATGGCCCGACATTCTCTTTCAATATTTTCTGTCAGAGAGCATAATTCATGGTTCCATGAATTATGGCAAGTTGTCCAGGTCCTGAAGAAGCAAGGAAGCCCCAGACCATCACACTACCACCATATTTTACTGTTGATGTTGTTTTTATAAGATGATGTGTTAGTTCTATGTCAGATGTAACGGGACGCACACCTTCAAAAAAGCTCAACATTGGTTTCATTAATCAAAGTCTCATCAAAGTCTTGGGGATCATCAAAATGTTTTGTGGCAAATGGGAGATGAGCCTTTGTGTTTCTTTTGGTCAGCAGTGGTTTTCACCTTGAAATGTTCCCATCGATCCAAGTTATCTCAATTTTGTGGATAATGACTCTCACTGTGGTTCACTGGAATCCTAAAGCCTTAGAAATGGCTTTTTAACTCTTTCCAGACTGATAGATGTCAATGACTTTGTTTGTCATCTGTTTTGAAATTTCTTTTTTGGATCGTGGCATGATGTGTTGCTTTTTGAGATTGTTTAGCCTGCCTTCACTTTGTCAGACTGGTTCTATTTAAGTGATTTCTTGATTCAACAGGTCTGGCAGTAATTAGGCCCGGTTGTGGCTAGTGAAATAGGACTCGGCTCTCAAAAAAATGTGGTTAATAGCAGTTAATTCATAATTTAACAAGGGGATCAATTACTTTTTCTTAGGGCCACGTAGGTTTGGATCGTTTTTTTCACTTTACAAATGAATTTAAAAACTGACCATAGATACAGTATGTCAAAACCATTTAGTTAGCCACGTCTTTTTCTGGGTAGTTCTGCTTCTGGTTATATTTTGATAGTGTCTTTGTTTCATCCTTGTCTTCCTGTCAACTGTTCCCCACCTTGTGTCTCACACACCCGTGTGTCATTTGTAATCAACCCCTGGTGTGTATAAGCTCTTCTCCCCCACCCTCTTGTTCCAGATTGTCTTGTTCCCTTGTGACAGTGTTCCAACAACTAGTGTTTCTTTCCTCCTCATGCCTGACCAGTTTGTTTATTTGTTTGACCTCAATCTTTAGTCTGCTGTTTTGAATACTTTGGCTACTTTTGCCAGTTCTGATTGCCTTTTGTGCACTGACCCAGTGCACTGATTAAACAATATCAACTTTTATTTGGCTCTGTGTTTGCATTTTGAGTCCAGCCTGAATCTATACTCGATACAGTAAGGAAAATGTGAACATTTGTATTACAATCTGTTACTGTTATAACAAGTTATATTTAAGTTACATTTCTATCATTTTAAGCTACCGCTTAGATTAAGTGACTGACTTTTGCGACTTGGCATACCTTATCAGGTAAAGGAAAACAAGTTCTGTGTTTTTATTGATATTTTAATCAGTAAAATCTCAGAAATTACATTGAATTAATCAAGATTTAAAATTACACAGTTGACTCAGTCGCACTGAGCTTATTTGATCTTCATTTTTTTGGGGGGGGCGGTTATACAATAGATAGGTGGGCTACAAAACATCATGGTTTATGAATGTTATAAAAGGTCGATGATATGCATATGGTATGTCTAACTTCCTACCAGCCTAGATTTGCTCAACATTTGGCATATCAATTTCTCTTATGTCTATGACTCATCATTTGCATTGCTCAGTCGCACCTACTTGTACCTTTCCATTGATTTTGGACATTACCCTATTGTAATTTGTTTGCCTGCAAATCTGCACAATTTTTTAAAATCTTTAATATTCAAGGTACAATTTAACATGCCTGTGAATCACATTAGCAATACTCTCTGTGCTCTGTGTTAGGAGACATTGAACCCCCCTCCTAACCCTGGAGGGGAGAGGAGAGTTGTGTACCCGGAGGAGATATGAGAACAAAATAACTAATTTCATTTGAATTTTTTTTCACCAAATCAAAAGGCATTACCTTAATTTTCTATAACCAGCTGATTACTGATCTGATATTATGAGGAAATTACAGTAGGATATTTAGAATAACTTACTCGTGCATGACAGGGCGCACAACAGTCCCCCCCATAGTGTGGGCTTTGTAGAAGAGAGTGTAGAGATAAGGCAGAAGTGTGTAACGGATCCTCAGGTAATGTTTAGAGCTCTCCACCAGCATTGAATCAGGGCCATACGCAGCAGGATCCTGGGGCTGGAAACAGAAAATATGATTAAACTGGTTGGCTTGAAGAAGAAGAGAGAAAATAAAGATTTGTGTTTCACAAGGGAAAATAATGAATAAATGAGGGGAATTGAGAGACTTGAAATCAGAGTAGAAAAAAAGTGTGAAGAGGACTGGGGAAAATCATTGGTTCAAGATGAGTAAGTGGACTCAATTGGAACATGGGATGTTACCTCTCTGGTGGGGAAGGAACTTGAGTTTGTACAAGAGGTTAGTAGATACCGGCTGGATATAGTCGGCCTAACTTCAAAGCACAGTTCGGGTTCTAGAACCAGTTTTCTTGAGAGGGGTTGGAGTCTTTTCTTTGCTGGAGTTGTCGCAGGTGAAAGGCAGAGAGCAGCTGTGGGCCTATTAATAGCTCCCCGTTCTCAGCCAATGTATTGGAGTGTACCCCGGTGGACAAAAGGGTTGTTTCTCTGTGCCTTTGGGTTGGGGAACGGGTCCTGACTGTTTGCACCTATGCACCAAATAGCAGTTCAGAGTACCCACCCTTTTTGGAGTCCTTGGAACAGGTGCTGGAAAGTGCCCCTACGGGGGTATCCACTGTCCTACTGGGAGACTTCAACATTCATGTGGGCAATGACAGCGAGACCTGAACATGTGTGTTTGGGAGGAACGGCCTGCACGATCTGAACCCAAGTGATGTTCAATTATTGGATTTCTGTCCTAGCCACAGTTTGTCCATAACCAACACCATGTTAAGCTGTAACCAGGATACCCCAGGTCGACAGTGAATGACTGACTTTGTAGTTGTATCATCTGATCTGCGACAGTATGTGCTGAAGACTTGGGTAAATAGAGGAGCAGAGCTGTCAACTGATCACCACCTGGTGGTGAGTTGGATCAAGTGGTGGGGGAGAATGCCGGACAGTTGCTGATGCTAGTTGTGGCGGTAACCCCAGAACCTGCTGGTGGAGACCAGAGGTGAAAGGGGCCGTCAAGCTGAAGAAGGAGACCTACAGGGCATGCCTGGCAGCAGACAGCTACTGACAGGTCAAGCAATCTGCAGCTCAGAGAGGCAAAAATCCAGGTGGGGGAGGAATTTGGCGAGGGCATGGATCAAGACTTCCAGTCGATTCAAGAGCAGCAATGTGGTTTTCGAGTCACTTCCCCAAGTGGAAGAGTCCCAGTATCTTGGGGTCTTGTTCACGAGTGAGGGGAAAATGGAGGGGGAGATTGACAGATGGATTGGAGCAGCGTCGGCAGTGATGCTGACACTAAAGCGGTCTGCTGTGGTGAACAGAGAGCTGAGCCAGAAAGCAAAGCTTTCAATTTACCAGTCAATCTATGTGCCAATTCTCACCTACGGTCATGAGCTCTGGATAGTGACTGAAAGAATTAGATCGCGAATACAAGCGGCCAAAATGAGCTTCCTTCGCAGGGTGGCTGGGCTCAGCCTTAGAGATAGGGTGAGGAGCTTGGACATCCAGGAGGAGCTCAGAGTAGAGCCGCTGCTCCTCTACATTGAAAGGAGCCAGTTGAGGTGGTTCAGGCATCTGGTCAAGATGCCTCCGGGATATCTCCCAGGGGAGGTGTTTCGGGCATGCCCATCCGGGAAGACACCCCGGGGCAGACCAAGGACACGCTGTAGAAATTATATTTCTCAGCTTGCTTCTGAACGTCTTGTTTCCCACCTAGAGGAGTTGGTGGAAGTGGCTGGGGAGAGGAATGTCTGGAGGTCCCTGCTCAAACTGTTGTCACCGCGACCTGGACCCAGATAAGCAGCAGAAAACGAAATGAAACTAAACAAAACGAGTAACCTTATTTATAATGATTAAAATGAATATTAACTTTAAGTAAGACAGGTGTGAAAGAAGTTTATGAGAAGAATAAGCAGAAAAAACATGGGAGAAAAAAATGTGAGCAAGAAACAGAAGTATGATTTAATTTCTATGATAGCAGTGAGTGAGAGGGTGATTAGCTGCTAACAGGACGTGCTCCTCTCATCCGCTAATCATTTATGCCCTCGGTACCACCAAGAGTGTGATGAGAACTCTGTATGTGTGTGTCTGTGTGTGTGTGTGTGTGTGCACCCGTAGTGTGCGTTTGGAAACAGCCTGCATAGCTGTGTGACGAGAGCCATGATTAGGGCAAAGCAAAGGTCACACATTAGCTGTCTCATTTAGTGGAAATCATACTTCAAATTCATCATCATCATGTCCCTGTCCTCCAGCAAATACACCCTCCCACCACCACTTTGGTCTTCCTCCTTCCAATACACACACGTCTTACACACCAGCCCTTCCCCCATTCCCTACCTCGACACTTTGTGCTATTTTTGCAGCAGTGATGAGTATGGAAATGTCAACATGAGCAATTTTGCGAGAGCATCAGCTTTTAGGCCATTCAATGCCCAGTGCTGACTTTTCTCCAATTACTTGTTTTCATCAGCAGAAACAGCTCAGTATGTGAGGTCAATATAAACGCTGGTTCAAGCTCAGTGGGTGTTTTTTCCTCTGTGACATCAATGCTGATTCGAAATGTGGCGTTTAATTTGGTTTTACAGAGTCTTATCATAGTCCATATTATTAATGTTACTAATATTAATATTATAAACACCAGTCATAGCTTAGATACTGTAATACTGAAGTACTTTTTTAAAAATGTATCATCCCTGAAACCAAGAGCAAACATTCCTCACGTATCTTTTCATATTAGTATCCCCAGTTCTCAAGTCAACTTTGAGTAACAGCACAGCGGTGCAGAAACAAGGAATCTTACAAAGGTTGGGTTCGCATTGGTGTACAATCATCTGAAGCCTGCTGCTCGATCGCACCACGTTGAATTTGGATGATACTACGCTCATTCCCTTCAGTAATTCATTTTAAGTTTTCGTTATTTTAATGTTACATTCTTATCATGACTGGACCATGACTGAAGGTGTCATGGTGGTTAAATTGTAAATAAATGTTGATCCCATTTGGACCTTGATGGCCACCCAGTTTTTAATCTTGGCTCCTTCTGTGATGGAGTTTGACACCCCTGGTGGTGTTTCTCTTCTGTGTTTGAATTTAGAAGCTAATAATAAGCAAAATGCAAAGGCTAGGCTAACAACAAGTATCCGCCACCAGCTAATACCTGAAAGATGCCATCATGATATTCAAACAGAGGCAGTAAGACAAAGGTGTCTGGCATGTGCCTCACTTTTTAGCTTTCCGTAGAATCATTCACTTCCAACTGTTTTCTTACAGTGCATTTTTCTATTTGGTTGTCTTGTTAATGTTTGCAGTGCAGGTGTTATTAAATCGCTGAAAATGAGCACCCTCTGCACTAGCAATGTCGTCAAAATCAGTGTATCCGCAGTCCCATTTTATAACACAAATGCAACTGCCGTTATAATGACATTTCCATGGATACAGAAAGAAGTTTCTATTTTCAACCTCTGGAGTTCAACACACCTAGGCACGGTTATGACATGAAGGGTATACCCTGCAGCACTTTGGACCAAACAATTGCAGTATGATACATAAATCTAAACCTGACAGGTAGCCTAATATAAGAATTGTACAGCGGCATGCCTTTACAGTACCTTGTAGCCCCGGGCGTTGTGGTTCCGGCTGAAGGGGTAGAAAGCTCCCACCTGCATCCAGCGACGACATAACTCTTCACTGCTGTCATCAAAGAATCCACAGATGTCGGCTCCAATCTGTAACACATGAGAAGATGACATCTTGACATTTAGTTTGACACCACAGTATATTTCCATTATCTGTAAATGTTAGATTCAGTGTATTGGACTCCTATAGTGCCACACTCAGACAGAGAGGGGGATGCTGTGATTTCCTTTTGAAGACTGTTTGAATGAAGACTGACTGTATCACTGTATCAGTAAGTACATCATTGTCACTCCAGGCAGCTCCAATTCAAAAAGAAATAAAAAGAATACAAGGTCCACAGCTGCTGCATTTGTTAAAAAAAACAAACAAACAAACAATAAACAAAACAAGTGTTTAGTGGCAATTTGTCTTAATACATTTTCTTTTATTGGTGCTCTGTCAGGATTTACTGTCAGGCAGTGGTCTTCATTTACATTAATTGCACACGTGGAGTCTAACAAGGAGACCTCAGTCAAAGGCCAGTCCTCGGAAATGGCTCGATCTCTATTATTTACTAATGTCCACATATTTAAAACAGGCTAAATGAGAGGGGGAATCGATCAAAATCCCATTTCTCTCATCCTGTCTCTTTCTTTCTGGGTGAGCATATTTGTGTGCATAACTGTGTGTAGGCTGAAGAGCCTAAAATCCTGCTTGACACTATCCCGGTAGGATGGTGGGATCTATAAGACCACCTGTTGTACACAGCTGGAGCAGTGTGTACTGTTTGGACCAGTGGACACATGTAAGTACTTCACTGAGCACTTGGTTACTTACTGGCAGTTCTGTTATTTAGGGTTTTTTTTAGTTTTTTTTTCTTTTTTTTTTTTCTGTGTTATTGTTTTCCTGTAAACAAAACCAGTGTTATTCCAGACATTTTAATGGATCTCACTCAAAATACTCTTATTTTTTGCCTGCCTGTCTTTCTTCAAGCATGTACACCTCACCATAGATCTCAATTAGCAGCTGAATCTTCCTTTAAAAACAGCAAAAGAAAGACTTCTGCATGCCAGATCTGCAAAACTGTGTAACAAAACTGTGTAATAAGTAACTGGTTGCAATAAACCTTTCTGAGATTTTCTACAAGATCTTTTTTTCTTTTCATTTTTGTGATACATACAGAGGCCTGAAAGCTTGTCTGTCTGTTTCATTAATGTTATCTGGAGGGAATCTGAAGTTCAGGCCTACATATTCACTAAAAGAATGAACCAACTTCACTTAGCTTTTGGTACTTTTCCCAAACTCATGGAAATCAAATTTAAACAAAGCATACATTTTATTTGCAAGCGTATTGTAACAACATCAAAGTCTCAAGAGAGGGCTACAGAACAAAACCTACAACTGCACTTACAGTTAGGTCCAGAAATATTTGGACAATGACTCGGTCTCTATACACCACCACAGTGGAATGTAAAATAAAACAAACAACATATAATCGAAGTGTAGACTTTCAGCTTTGATTTGGGGTACAAAAATATGCCATTTACCATTTAGGAATTACAGCCATTCTATACAGAGTAACTCAATTTTCAGGCGCTCAGAAGTAGTCAGACAAACTAACAAAATTGTGAATATAACTGTCAACAAACAAACAAACAAAAGTTTGAATGTCCATGCCATAACACTGCCTCCACCATGTTTGACACATGATGTCACGGTTTGGCTCATGAGCAGTACCTTTCCTTTTCCATACTTTTTTCATCCCATCATTTTGATACAAGTTTACCTTTTTTCATCTGTTCAAAGAATCTGATTCCAGAACTTGGAAAGCTTTTTTAAATGTTTTCTGGGAAAGTCTAATCTTTCCTTCCTGTTTTTGAATGTTACTGTTAGTTTGCACCTTGTTGTAAACCCTCTGTGTGTACATTCATGAAGGCGTTTCATGATTGTAGACTTAGACAATGATACACTGACATTCCCCAAAGTATTCTTGACTTATATTCCATAGTCTTTCGGGCCTTTTCTTTTGATGATGTTGAGCTCCCCACTACATTGTTTTGTTCTAAGAATGTGCCAAATTGTTGATTTGGCCACTTCTAAAACTATAAAATCTCTAGATTTATTATATTGTTTATTCAGACTGATAATGGCCCTTATAACTTGTGTAAATATCTTACTGGACTTTAATATTGATAGCTCAAGTCAAATAGCTGCCAAATGCCAATTGAATACCTGAAATCAACTCCGGACATTTTATCTGTTTCATTTGTCTTGAGGCAACAAAGAAATGGACCACACATGACCACTTAACGTACTCTGCATAAAATGGCTGTGATTCCTAAAAGGTCAAAGGAGGAGCGGGTCAATATCAGGGAACGGTTTCCTCCAAACACGCGCTGCAGAGCTCTGTGGGAACAAAGAGTTGGGAGAGAGAGGTTATTAAGATAAAAAGGACAGGAAGACGGGAAGAGAAGTGCACAAGGCAGAAAGAGAGAATATTTATGCTCACAGGGAAGAGCAGGAGATGAAGATATCATAAAGGGACAACGCCAGAACTAGCAACAACAGTACGTTTCTGTTTGATGAGTGAGATCGAAGCTGTATTGATTTTTCTATGACAATACAATTCCCAGATGATGTTTACGAAGTATCTCTCCTGCCAATAATAGATTTTAATTAGTGGACCCGGGCGGAGAGGAAGGAGACAAGAGAAAGACTACGAGCTAGCTCTTCCTGGAATGAATCAGCAAGTCAACCTCCTGTCATGGTCCTTCGTGGTCTCTGGTACATACTGTACATGCCTCCTTGGAAAAGTGTGAGGAATCGAACAAGCCAAAATTTTCTTATTTCAGTACTGCATTTCTCCAAATAGATGAGTGGGGATGTCTCTTCTATACATGCATCAGCGCTTTAAGACCCCACTTCAATATACCAATATTAACAATATATAGCAATGAAAACTCGCTGGCACTTCATATAAATAATTTCTTCTGCCTCCTCTCAGCAATTTTGAGGCCATAAACTGGAGAAAAAAAACACTTTAAAAGTTGCAAACTTGTAAAAGTGCAGATACAAATACTTCCATTTTTGTTGGTCCACCTGAGAACATATGACAGTGATGACGCAGATGCAAAATGTTCCACAAAGTGAGGGGTTGAAGGAACCCCTGTAATATCAAAATGAGATACATTATATAATATTGAAAGCTGAATGTTCTCAACAGTTCAGGCACCATCTCTGATACTTCTGACTTTTAACCTTAACAAATCATATGTCTCTGCATCAAGAAGTGTGCATTGCATTTTTTAACTTTATGTGTTTTTTTCAACAGCCTAAACCCATTAGTGCAGGTGTCTGCTGCATTCTAATTGATGCAATTTCCCATACTATCACCATTACTGCACATTAAAACTCTGCAGCTGATGCCAGCTTTTGCCGTGTGTGTGAAATGGCTCTCTGAGGGTTTTCGGACTATAGACTCTTACACTATGATAGATGTGAGTGTGCCATGTGCCAGACTTCCATGAATTTACTCATCTGACTGTCTCAAATGCCCTTTTTTGAGATGAGGGCGAAGCTGATTTGGTCTGTTGAAACTCCAGCTACTCTCTGTTCAAAGTGGGATCATGTGATGAAGACAGCGATGGATCCTACTATAGACCTACTTCACTCATCACAGTATCATAATTTCTTTGTATGTCGGGTTGTTATATATGGTTTTCCTGCCTTTTTGATTGTTGAGTAGTTTTACCTCTCTCTCATCTGCCTTCCATTCATGGACTATTTGCTAATTGCTGACTATTTTGATAATTGACTATTTATATTTTTCAAGTAAAAATATCAACACATGTGAGTCCTTATTCTTTAACAGTGCAGATGTACCGCTTCTCATTTTAATTTTTGATAAATGAAGCCTCAAGGTGTTTTGGACTGTTGGTTAGACAAAAGAAGCAATGTAACACATGTCACATTAGCCTCTGAAGAAACTGGTAAAGATAGCAATGAATTTAATGAAAATTGCTAGTCAGTGAGTTGCAGTCCTTGTGTCAAATGCTTATATTGTTCTGGTTTGTTTTTCTACTTTGCACCCAGAAATTTCATGAGCTTTGGATTTTTTCCTGCTCCTTGTTGGATTTCTTTGCCCCTGTCAATTGACTGTGGCTTTACCACTCCAGTCTCACCATTCCCTAAGTTGGAAGTATGCTGCATTCTTGTTATTGAATATTTTGAACTGCACCATTTTTGCCTTGCATCCCATGTCTAGTGTTTCTGTATTTTGCTTGCACAAACTGTGACACATTTGTATCATATGTACAGTTTAAACACAGTTGCATAAACTTAGTGGTGTTCACACCCACTGTCATACCTTTATTCTGGGATATATAAAAACTGGTGTGCATGATATACAGTGCCGTGAAAAGCATTTTCCCCTTTCCTGATGTCTGTTTTTTTTTTTTTTACATATTTGGCACACTTAAATATTTCAGATCATCAAACCTGAGTAAATACAAAGAGCAAATGATTATTTAAATGATGATTGCATTTATTAAGGGAAAATAGCTGCACAGAATTAGTAGCTTGAATACACACTTGTACTTAAATGAATACTGTACTATACTAATGTTATTGCTATTGCATGCGTATTCTTCTTAATTATCATCGAATAAGGAAAAGTATATACAGTTTGACCTTCTTAAATGGTAAATGGTAAATGTCTTGTATTTATATAGTGCTTTTCCAATCATTGTTGTCCACTCAAAGCGTTTTTACACTACAGGTTTTGCATTCACCCATTCACACACACATTCATACACTGGTGGCAGTGACTACCTCGCAGGGTGCCAACTGCTCATCAGGAGCATTAACCATTCCCATATTCATATTCATACACTGATGGCAAAGGCATCAGGAGAAATTTGGGGTTCAGGATCTTGCTCAAGGACACTTCAACATGTTAACTGCAGGGTCTGAGATCGAACTGACAGGATTCTTCCTATCACTGGACGACCGCTCTACCATCTGAACCACAGCAGCCCCATTCTTACTTTAATGCTTCTCTGCATGCTTGTGTAACTGTTTTAGCACCAGATGAGAAATTCACTCACTCACCCTGAGATCTTTGCTCATTTAAATAAACTGTCTGCACTTATCACTATGGATCCAACTTGCTAAGGCATTGCACAAGGTTTAACAGAAGGCACTGGCTGATGCATCGATACTGACAGATTCCTCTCTTGCACTTTTGCATGTTGGCTCAATACTTCTGCTGCAGAGCCATTTCTAGTCTGATTCTACAACAATTGCTTGTAAAGATAATGCATGTTATGCAGTGTTGAAATTAGTGGGAATTTTCTTTTTAAAGTCAGTAAAAGCTGACTTAAAAGTTGCCAAGTTGCCAACTCCTATAATGTTTGAATGTGAATGCACTCACTTTTCGGAAGACAGCACCATAGAGTAGCCATACAGACTGTGGACGTCGTAATGGTTCCCCCATGCCTGTTTGGCATCCATACACAGGGTCTTGCTGTACATCACCTCATCAAGAATCTCTGGAGGGTGAGAAAATAATGAAAAGTATGAAATTAATTTTATACTCACTTGGGAAGCAAGCTGCAAATCCATAACAAATTGTATTTCTTTGTAGTGCTGAAACTTCACAGCTCTGTTCTCAAGAAGTGCTAGTTTTTAAACTGCAAGGCCAAACTTGCAGTGTTGCCATGAAAAAAGTTAGAGGCTCAAGTACATGTGTAAAGGAATTTAGTGGACATTAACTTGCATGAGATGAGTGAAGAAGAGGAAAATAAGCATCTTACTTGGAGTGTATGGAGGATAGTTGAGTTTGTTATCAGTACAGCCCTTAATGGAACCTTTCTTGAAATTAGACACCTCATTCATATCCTGCAAGTGCAACATAAAGCATTGTTTGATAAAATGAAATTAACTTTTGAGGGCCTAATTATTATAGAGTTTTTTAGGGAATGCCATAATAGTGCTGTGAATAATCCATGTGATCCCTTCACTGAAGTGATTAAGGTTTATTTAGACTCAACACTTTCATTCCTCGGATAAGCATTGCTAAAATGACCTTGGGTGAGCCAAGTTTTTTTTCGTAGAATATGGAACTGTGTGTTCTGCAGCACAGTCATAAGCTTGAGTTATGAGAAAGCCAATTCCAGGTGAAGAATCATTATAACAGTATAATACAGTTATTGTCAGTTTGTGTTCTTTATTGACCTAATAATGTCGATGTTGGAATTTTTGATGAGTGCACAGCAAATGAGTTTGTGTACATTCTTCGTATTAGGTGTCAAATATTGCCTTACAATCCAGAGGGCATCATGTTTGACCTCCTTGTAGAAGCGCTCATATTCGTCGACCCACCATTCGGTGCAGTTTTCGCTTGTGTAGTCTGGGAACACAGTCTCTCCGGGCCACACCTGAGGGGACAGAACTTCAGATGGGTAACTTTTTTTTTTTCTTTTTCCAGGCATCCCAGAATATCCCACACCCCATCTTGAGACTGTAGCTGAGTGCCCATACAGCCATCCAAATCAATTGCAAGTGGGACGTCAATCTTGATGTTTGATCCTCTTTTTATTGCAGACATTAAGTATCTTTGTGAAATAAACATCCTATCTAAATAACTCTGAGGGGCAGGCTTTATGACCCATTTAGCCCACCACTAGGGATAGATCAAGATATTTGGCTTCTTTTTTGGAGAGCTTTCATGTTGTTCGTCTTTACATACAGTACAGTCAAGAATCTAGCCCACACAGCACTGTGAGAATATATGTAAAGAACATGATGAGGTATGACCAAATGCAATGATGTGGACAGAGCAAGCTACATAGGAGAAAAGACTAAGCATATGGATATTTCAGAGAAACAGCTTAAAAGAGAAAGTAAATTGATGTAAATAAGAGGGTTGGCAAAGGATCTAGAGAGACTGACAAGTTGTGGAACAAAGAAAAGAGAAATCATTTATGCAATAGAAATCTGCAGACATGACTGCATGTTAGAAGTTGTCCATAATGACAAGTATTGAAAAAAAATGATTTATACACAGAAAAAAGAGATTTGTGTGTGTGTGTGTGTGCAGATATTAAATCTCAAGGTTGCTATCTTTTACCTGTTTTGCTTCCATTGCCAAGAACTTAACAACCTAGTTTGTAGCAAAAGCGTAAATCATGCTCACGTGCACTCACATGCCCACAAGCACTTACAGAAAGATAAAGATTTATAAGCGCATGTTTTTTTTTTGGCATGTGGTCAGAGCTCCAAGGTCAGAGTCTATTGATAGTTTCTAGTGGGTGCCATCTCTCATTTTACATTTCAGCTTTCCTTTAACTCTCCAACTTTGTCTTCCTGACATCTGCAGCTGCTTGCTAACACTGGTAAACAAATCTGCTGGCATTTGTAGCCACGTACAAATCTCACTCGATCTTTATGTCTATTTGTCTGCTTTTATGCTCTACTGTGTATGTCATTATCTGTCTATCTTTTTCCTCATCCCATTTATACCTGTCCCTTGTGCCTGCCTTGTCTGTCCCTTTCCTGTGTTTACCAGATAATCTGTCTTTTTTTTCCTCTCGTCTCTCACTGTGGCTGAAGTCCTGTATACCTTGCTGTCAGTCTGCTGCTCAGACAGACAACCAGTGTATCTCCCATTGCATTTCCCTCGAATATATTATTTGTTTCTGTCTGTTATCCCTACCTTAAAATCTGTATAGACTCAGATCTCTCCCAGCTGCTTTGTTTACTCCGCTCAATTTCGTGCCTCTGTGCATTGAGATGATCTGCGTGAGTGAGGTCGTGCTATGATTTTACACACTCGTAAAACACAGGCCACCATTAAAGAGCTTTAATCCTTATCTCTGCGAGCAATTAGCCATCTTAAAAGCAAAATAAATATCAGTCTGTTGCTGGATCCTCTTTATACGGCAAGGGTCGCCTTACACGGGCCCCACTGTTTTCATAACCAGGATGCATATATTCATATGGAAATAAACTAGAATCAATTAGAACCACACACAGGCATGCACAGACATTAAATACAAACAAGAAGAATAGCTTCTCATTCAGAGAGATGGATACACATAGATGCACACATACGCTGACTTTTTCATTTTTGGTCTTCCTCTCATACGCACACATTAATCCGTGTTGCAGCGATGCAGAACCTTTTAAGATTAAACACTAATGTGGAATCAATGCATATGTTTGACCTGTTATAAACAGCATGAAAAAGCGATTTGCAAAGGGACTGGGCCTAATCATGTGCATAATCAAAAGCAGCATAAAAACACAGAGGCAACAGAGTTTTTGCCTCTCTCTCTCCCACCCCCCACCTCC
>KV751442.1:32212-42382 GCA_001698575.1 Mola mola
GAGTGTTTGTGTGTGTGTGTGTGTGTGTGTGTGTATATTTATTTGCTTACTTTTATGTTTAACCAGAGATTACCATGTATTTGTGTTGTTTTATGTAAGCTGTGACTCAGCACAAGTAATCTTTCCTCAACTGTGACCACATCACCACTTAACACATGCACAAACACATTCACACAGTTTACCTGCCAGTATTTGGTCAAGTGGTTTCAGTAGAAACAAACAACTCATTTGAATAACTGCTCATTATATATATATATATATTGGTAATAACGCAGTATGGACTGCTTTTGTATTTTTACCCTGTGCACGGACATGTTATTCTTTGTTTATTTGTTTTTTCTATTTATGTATTATATTAATTTCATTGATTGCTTTGTGTGGATTAGAGTAGGTATGGCATTTTCTGTGTATGAGGTGCTGCACAAGTCCGATGGATTGATCAACACTGAATGAGGTATTCTGTTTGACAAGGAAACGCAGCTGCTGTAGAATATATCTGATACCTGATCAGTTCAATCACCGACTGATCCATATGGTTAAAAAAGCAGTGTAAGTTGGAGTTAGACAAGATCATAAAACTTTTGGCACACTTACAGGTAACTCATACACACATTTCACTCATGTGTTTGTCACATGAAAACAGGAAAAAAGAAGGATTGTAATCAGAGTTGTGTTGTGACAATAAAGATGGCTGAAAGAAATTGAATTTTACAGGCAAAAACATTCGCAAAGTGTAAGCATCGCCCCTTATATTTGTTTGGCCAGTTTGAGCTGCTAGTGTAATACTCTAAGCACATTGTATGGATTGTTCTTTTTTTTGTTTGTTTGTTTTTTTTTCGACCATAAGTCTTACCAGTGTACAGCTAAAGGAAAACACTGCTGTATATTTTGTATTCCAGTTCTCATCATCTTTGTCTTGTGACAATGCTGCCCCTGTTTTGTGGGGTCAGTGAGGAGGACTGCTCTTTATGCTGTGATGCTGCCACAATCATCTTCATGCAGCAGGTCAGCAGAAACGATGTACAATGTTTGGTCATGACACACAAGGGAACTGTTGTGGGAACAAAAAAAAACAAAGCAGGCAGATGGCTTTTTACCCCAAAGCCAAAGCAGAGATTAAATATGACTACATGTGGTCTCCATTCGTTGGACAGGAATTTATCTCTAAACATCTATGTTGTAAAGTGAAGTTTACTGGGTCTGGTGCTAGTAGTGGCCAAGAAAATTTCTCTGTGCAGAGTCCAAAAGCAGAACTAAACAACTCCTTACTGTCTGTCGATTCACTATGTCGGACCAGAAAGGACAGTGAAGCTTAGTAAAGGTTTAAATTGTGTGCAGTTTCAATGGCCAGATGTCAACCCATGCCAATATGCTCTGTAGGTTGGTGCTGACTTTAGTCCATGCCATCCCAATAAAGAGAATGGGGAGGATCAACTGAATGAGCCATTCACTATCTAGAGACGCAATCATCATCTCTTTCAGCACAGAGCTTATTGCCATGGACTATATGATCGAAGAAGCCAGGATGAGCTATGTGTGTGTGTGTGTGTGTGTGTGTGTGTGTGTGTGTGTGTGTCTGTGTGTGTGAGTGGACCCATGTAGGTGAGATGGTGAAAGACAGAGAGGTAGTACTTCTTTCTTCACAGTCTTCATAATTTTGATGAGATACCATCTGTGCTACTGTGACACAAGAACATCTTTTGTGTTGCACATGTGAGATGTAGGCATCCAAAGTTTCCTTCCAATCATTCGACTCGCTCTTTTCTCCCCTCAAAAATCCAATTCCATTCTGCCTCTGCCAATTTCAGGTGCTCTACCTCTGGAATGCAGCACCAGCCGATAAAACACACTCAAATTGGTAATTCACTTCCCTGTATTGATCCAGTCACTTTAAAATGTAGGCACTCAAAATTGAGAGCTGCCAGCCAGCCAAATCTTTAAAAGTGTTCATGCTGGAGTGTTCCTGTTTTTGTGCACGTGGGGGTGACAAGAAGCTCTCACCAATATCGAAGAGAACTATTACCTGAAACCAGATTAAAATCGAGTGAAATAAAATCATGCTTGGGAAGCTTGACCATTAAATGCAAAAATGTCTTTTTTACTGAAAATGTTTAGATTTGGACTCAGAACATATTTACTCTTATTAATTTAGCTCTTTTTTTTTTTTTTTTACCTGTCCCCCTTTTGTGAGGCAATTTCAAACAACAGACTGTTTTGTTAGCATTCATGGCAACTTAAAGTCTTTCACATGCAGGTTCAGCCCTCCCTATAAGCGAACTAAGCAGCTGCTTAGTGCCCTGCGGCCACTAGGGGGCCCCCAAACAGGCATCAGCTCTGAGTCTGACCTGGCAACCCAGTCTAAACTGGCGCTCTAAACCTATGTCTGTAGGGAGTGAACGATTTATGAGTTGGTGAAAATTGAAAGAGTTTATTCATTAGGCACAGAGAAATGGAATAAACGAAAGTTGAAGAAGCAAGTCAACGAGCACAAGCTACTGATAAATTCTACAATATTTACCAAGTAATAAGCGTTTAGGGAAAAAAAAAAAAACAGCGTAATTTTTAGTTAATTAAATTTCTCAAATAAGTATTGTTTGCAGTGTTTGTTTGAAGTTAGCAAAGCAGAGACTGTTTTGTTGTGTGACTAGCATGGTTGTTATTATGATGTTGGTTTGACAGAAAATGGCAACGGTTTGACCACAGTGTTGATTTAAATAGTCACAGTAAAAGTTACCATTCAATAAGGTTGTTACAAGCGTCACTATCAGTCAGATTCATAGAAATAATTATGATACTGTATGTTCTCTTCTTTAAATAAAAGATTATAAGATTAGAAGATTATAAAATAAGATTATAATTGTGAATGTATTTAATGTAAATTTAAATGCTGGCAAACCTAACAAAAATACTCTCTTCTTTCACATTCATGGAGGACTCAACCATCTATTAATTATTTGGTGAATAGACATGTATAGATGCAAAATATATCAGTGGTTTGAATTTTAATATAATTGTAAAGGTTGAAAATTACCTGCTCCATACTTTGAAGTATAAACTGTGACCCATATCTGTATTAGAGTTAATGCCATTTTAGACAAAAAGAAAGTAGAAGTATAAATGGCAGGTGTGGTTAGTCAGCCTTATTTTATATGTGTTTAAGTTTGCAATCTTATTGCTTTGTGACAACCTCAGCAACCATCTTGTGTGAGTGTGTGCATACAGATTATTAAAATTTACCACTTCACTTAGAAAGCACCACCATGATCTGCTGTCTAGGGTTTTTGTACAGAACATGAAAATGAAAACCTGTGAGCCATCCACAACGGCAACAAAAAAACTATAATGGTGACTTTGTTGCACAATGTGCAGGGGAAGCCAAAAACACAACATTCTTCAAAGAGGAGAGGGGTTGTCACAGGACTGTCATTGTTGGAAAACACATTTTATTCCTACTTTCATCTACTAAGTCAAGATCAATTTCATGAAAAAGTAAGAGTCAAATTAACTTCAGAGCATTGAACAGCAACAAATAATGTTTTATAACCCATTGTTATACATATATACAGTATATACTCTCAGTGGGAGAGTGTACTCTAAGTACTCTCAGTGGAAGGGTAATAAGACAGACCCACCCAGGGATGAGACTGAACCGTACTGGAAGGGAATATGGGGGAAAGAGGCATCACATAACACCCATGCTCAGTGGTTGGTGGACTTGAGAGAGGACCACAGCCATCTCCCAGAACAAGATCTCACAAGACATCACAATGGCAGACATCCAAGAAAGAGTGGATGAAGAGCTGGACAACACCAGTCCCTGACATGATCCATAGCTACTGGCTAAAGAAGCTAACTGCACTCACATGAACGCCTGGAAGCTCAGATAAACCAGCTGCTGTAAGATGGGAACCACACAGAGTGGTTGACCCAAGGCCGGACAGTCCTGATCATGAAGGATCCCCAGATGGGAACGATTTCATCCAACTACCGGGCAATAACCTGCCTCTTCACGACATGGAAGCTCCGTTCAGGCATCATTGCAGCCAAGATGAGCAGGCATGTGGCTCAATACATGATCAGAGCCCAGAATGGGGTTGGTAGTGACACCAGAGGAGCCAAACACCAGCTACTGGTGGACAGGGCAGTCTCTAGAGACTGTAAGACCAGGAAGACCAACCTGTGCACTGCCTGGATTGGCTACAAGAAAGCCTACAACTCATTGCCACATACATGGATACCGGAGTGCTATGAGCTATATTAGATCAACAGGACACTAAGAGCCTTCGTCAAGAACCTCGATGGGGCTGTGGAAGACTACTCTGGAAGCCAATTCAAGGCCAATTGCCCAAGTTAGCATCAAGTGCGGCATATACCAAGGAGATGCCCTATTCCCCTTGCTGTTCTGCATTGGCCTGAACCCCCTCAGCCAGAAAATCATCTCAAGAGTGGCCTTGGGATCCCACAGGTAAATGGGAATCATGAAGAGGCCACAAGGAAGTCAGCCACAACAACCTACACCTACATAGAGTAAGGCAGGTCCTGAGAAGTCAGCTAAATGGTCAGAACCAGATCTGAACCATCAACACCTATGCCCTGCCCATCATCAGATACCCTACTGGTATAATAACCTGGCCAAAGGAGGAGATAGAAGGTGAAGATATCAAGACAAGGAAGACCTCACAATGCATAGAGTCCAGCACCCTGAGGCTGTACACTAAGCAGAAAGAGGGAGGACTAGGATTAGTGAACGTCAGAGCCACTATGCTAGATTAAACAACAAAGATCCAGGAATATGTCAGGAAAATGGCCCCAAATGACGACCTGCTTAGTGAATGTCTCAGGCAGCAGAAACCCAGTGAGGAAAAGGAAAAAGAAGAGAGATCATCATGGAGGACAAGCCCCTGCACCGGATGTACCACCGACAGATAGAGGAAGTGGCTGATATCGAAAAAACACACCAGTGGCTGGAGAAAGCTGGTCTCAGGGACAGCACAGAGGCCCTGACCATGGCAACACAAGAACAAGCTTTGAACACAAGATCGACAGAGGTGGGGGTCTACAGTACAGCACATAACAGCAGGGTGCAAGATGCGGGCAGGTAAGGCATACTTGGAGCGTCACAACCAAGTGGCCGGCATAGTATACAGAAAAATCTGTGCCGAGTATGGGCCGGAG
Organism: Mola mola; assembly: GCA_001698575.1. NCBI lineage: Eukaryota > Metazoa > Chordata > Actinopteri > Tetraodontiformes > Molidae > Mola > Mola mola. Next base: position 37,388 of record KV751442.1, read on the forward strand.
GTTCCAGGATCAAAGTGGACAACACCTCCTAAGGTGACTGAGAACGACGGAGCTAAGATCCTGTGGGACCTCCAGATCCAGACCGATAAGATGGTGGTAGCTATTGAACCGGATATCGTGGTGGTCGACAAGCAGGATAAGAAGGCGGTAGTGGTAGATGTCGCAATCCCAAGTGATAGCAATATCAGGAAGAAGGAACATGAGAAACTCGAGAAATACCAAGGGCTGAAAGAGGAGCTGAAAAGTATGTGGGGACTAAAGGCATCAGTGGTACCAGTGGTGATAGGAGTACTCAGGGCTGAAACCCCCAAGATGGGAGAGTCGCTCCAACACATCCCAGGAATAACACCTGGGATCTCTGTCCAGAAGAGCGCAATCCTAGGAACATCTAAGATTCTGCGCAGGACCCTCAGGCTCCCAGGCCTCTGGTAGAAGACCCGAGCTTGAAGGAGTAGCAAGACCACCCACAGAGAGGGCAAGCGGGGAATTTTTATATATATATATACAGTATATTATATAATAAACAGTTAATAATATGCAGTAGCCAAGACTGAAAGATAAGCAGTACTGTTACTTAAATGCAATCATTGAACTTACACACTCGTAAAAGATGGGAATTACTCCTAGAAACCCATAATATAAGATCATATTATATATATATAAAACAAAATCTACATAATTGTTGATAGAAAATCATCATTCGTCAAATCACTCTGACGGTGAGTGTCATAATTAATGTGATGTGAACTCCCACTCAATGAAAATGATGAAAAATTTTGAAACAATGTATTTAAAGTTATTATTATGACCATTGTTCTTATTTCTCTTCAGGCTAGCAGAGAGGAGTGCCGGTGAAATCGATATATCACATTTTTTTGCAAAATAAATAAGGGGCTGCTGTTTTATGCTTTCACCCACATATCACCCACACTGTCTTGTAACATGTAAAAGTGACTGCTGTCACAGGATAAAGTTCAGCTCTTGAGAAATGATTATATTTGCTTTCGGTCTCAGTGAAATCAAGGCAATCAGAGAAATGCCACCATAACGATGAACTGTCCATGTTAATGCAGCCATGCAAGCTCCAAGGAGACAAAGTCACCAGGCAATTTTTCTGTCGCGTTTCAGTTGTTCTGTGTGTATTATATCACCAATGACTGCACAAGCCATGTGCCTGTCTAGAGTGTAGTGTAGTATACCCATTATGCAGTTTTCCCCATAAGTGTGGCACAGATGTTAGACCCCTAGGTCAGAAAAAAGCATAGTGAAGATGAACATGAAGAGTAAAATTCATATGCACATCTTTGCACTCTACACACACACACACCAGACTTCTGCTGCATCATACAAAGTAAAAAAATTCCATCCCCGCTGTTTTAACTGGAAAAGACTCACATACATGCTGTCCACACACCTTCTCTTTCATAAATACTTGTAGAATAATTAGTGAGCTGACATGTCAAATCCACTAAGTGCACCAGGAACAACACCCCGACAACACAGGAAGAGGAGAGGAACCAACGTCACAACGTTGTCATTCCGTATGGGGCAGGGGTGTCAGAGAAATTCAGAATAATTTTCTCTAAGCATGACATCCATGCTCACTTCAGACCCTGCAACACTCTGAGACAGAAAGTGGTTCACCCCAAGGACAAAACTCCCAGACACAAACTTAACAATTTCGTTTATGCACTCCAGTCCAGTGCAGTGAGGAGTGCACAGACTTTTATATCGGGGAGACCAAACAACTTCTCCACAAACGCATGGCTCAACACCGGAAAGCCAGCTCCTCTGGCCAGGACTCGGCAGTCCACTTACACTTAAAGGAGAAGGGACACTCCTTTGAGGATGAGAATGTGCATGTCCATCCACCATCTATCCTATGGTTTGAGAGAGGAGTAAAGGAGGCCATCTATGTCAGGCTGGAACAACCATTACTTAACAGAGGAGGTGGCCTCAGACATCAACTATCTGCCACATACAATGCAGTTTTGAAATCCCTCCCCAGAAAACTTAACCACAGTTCACACCTTGGCTCATGTGAAACCAGCGACTCACATGATGTCCGGATCTGGTCCACACAGATTTGGGGCGGGGCTTTGTACCCTTTGCCCACTACCCTGAGTAAGAAGGATCCTCCATAAGGTTAAATACTTTAGAACTGAAGACGCCTCTTGGATGAGTGGCGAAACATCTTCAAGAAACAAGAAGTCCAGTTGCCTTCAGAAGAAACACCAAGACTACTGTCACCTGGATGACTGAGAATCTTCACAGACAACGATAACATTTACAGTTTTGTTAGTTTGGATAAATGCTTCCCTGAAAATGGAAGTACAAAACTGCTGTCATTTTTAAAACGTTAAATTCCATATTTTTGTAAAATCTCTTAAATTTAAGCTGAAAGTCTGCACTTTCAATCACAACTTGATTGTGTTATTTCAAGTCCACTGTGGTGGTGTATAGGGGCAAAAATTATGTCAACTTTGTCATTTTCCAGATTCTTCAGTACCAATCTGCATGATATTGATACCAAAGTCTCTAGTTTGTATCGCAAATACTGTGTAGTGCAAACAATCACAAGCAGTTTATTTTAACCATTCCAGTTAACCGTTTGGTGAGTGAAAAACCAGAATGCTTTGGAACTTAGAGCTCGAATTTAAAGAAAAAGTCCCAACAAAAATTTGGTCTCTTTTTAACTTTAGCTGTCACCTTGAAAACTACCACTGCTCCCTCTGTGAATGTCATTAGGGCCGTCAGTGACATACAGTACCTCGTGCCATCTGCCTTTGGATTTTGCTGACCAGGGGAGTGGACCAGTAATTCTCTATATCAGTTGGTGTATTTGTGTGTCTCTCCTCCTGTCAGTCTGCCTGACTGCTAGAAAGCCAGCACATTTGCATATAGCTCCATCGGGCTGTCGTCGCTCCACCTGATGGCCTGCCTGTATGACCAACTGGCTACATATTTTCATTCCTCTCAGGTGTCTCTGCCTCAGTAAATGGACTGCGACTGTATATCAGAATTCCTGCATATGATCGTAAGGATGTGCTTTAGACTCATATGACTGCCTGTCTCATATTCAACACAGAAGAATATAGATATCAAAGTCTAATAGTCTGAAATATGGATGGAAAATGATGTACACTACATGCTCAAAAGTACATTTTATTGTTTAAGGTCAAGAGACTGTTCACAAAACTTAGAGAATGTTTGTCAAACCACAAATACGAAAGAGCCATGTTATGTTGACTATCAGAAGAAACCAGAAAGAAACAAAAAAAAAAAACAGATGACTTCAAAGAAAACTAACAAACTAGTTAACGCCCGGGTTAACATCGACCGCCATTGGTGCGGTTGACAAAAAGGGTACCAACTGAAATTGGGCTACTGTTAGTTGAAAAACAAGAGGAGGGAAACATGTTAGGAGACAGAGAGGAGGAAACTCAACAATATTGGATTGAGAGGAAAAACTGTAAGTGTTGGCACGATGACAGGCATAGGTAGATGTTTCGTGTGTACAAGAGACCAAAACACTGGAGCAGGGTTCAAACTGTACTATCATGGTGTGGATAGAAAGAGAAATGGAGTAGGTTTAATCCTGAAGGAGGAGTAAGCAAAGAATGTTGTAGAGATGAAAAGAGTGTCAGACAGGGTCATGAGTGTGAAGCTGGAAATGTAAGCTGTGCTGATGAATGTTGAATGTCTTTGGTTATGCTCCACAACTTGGCTGTGAGATGGAAGAAAAAGAGAAATTCTGGAGCGAGTTAGATGAAGTGGTAGAGAGTATTCCCAGGGAGGACAGAGTGGTGAATGGAGCAGACATTAAGTAGGCATGTTGGTGAAGGGAACAGAGATGATTAGGAGGTGGTGGGCAGGTTTGGTGTCAAGGAAAGGAACCTGGAAGGAAAGATGGTAGTGAATTTTGCAAAAAGAATGAAAATAGCTGTGTTGAACACCTACTTCCAAAACACAGCGTGACAATAGAGTGGAGGCAGGAGCACACAGGTGGATTTTATTTTGCGTAGATAATGCAATCTGAAAGAGATTGGAGACTGCAAGGTGGTGACAGGAGAGAGTGTAGCCAGACAGCATCAAATGGTGGTGTGTAGGAAGTTGGGAGGTGTTTGGTGTCTCATCTGGACAGAGGAAGAATGATAAAGAGACTTGGTGGTACAATGAGGACATACAGGAGATTATTCAGAGGATGAGGCTGACGAAGAAGAAATGGGATGGTGAGAGAATGTAAGAAAGCAGAAATGAATACAAGTAGATATGACGTAAGGCGAAGAGGGAAAATTCCAGTTTGAGAGATGTGGAAAATTTGGAAAAGGAAGTTTGTAAAATTATTAAAGATGAAGTGAGAAAAGCTTTGAAGAGGCTGAAGACTGGAATGGCAGGACTCCAATGTCCTTGCTCAGTGCGGAAATCGCCCTCCTTTCTTCAATGGTGACATTGAAGGGAACAAAGCCTACAAAACAGAGACCATACCAACGCACCTAGGAGCCAAACACAATGAAGCCACATCAACAGACGTCCAGGACAAATGAGTGAAGAACCTATCTCACAGGTCCCTTACGAAGCCGGAAAGAGATGTGCTGGCAAAAGGCCTGAATTTCGCTATCTCTCCACGACAACTACCAATAGTGGATCTCATCACACCTACAGAGTCAGCGATTAAGAACAACAATCTGTCCTCCTCTGAAAGTGTCAGCCACCCTCGCCAGTGCAAAAATACCTCCCTCCAATATCACCATCAAAGGAAGGAGGCCGATTTCCGCACTGAGCAAGGATCCAAGCATCAGCATCCTTCCAGCTGACAAAGGGAGATGCACTGTCACCCTCAACACATCAGATTACCACACCAAGATAGCCTCACTGCTCAGCGACCATGAGACTTATGAAATCTTAAAAAGGGGCCCCACCAGCAGCTACAAGAAGAAAGTTATAGACTACCTACAGAAACTGGAAAAAGACCACATCATTGACCGCCCTACC
>KV751442.1:42565-54826 GCA_001698575.1 Mola mola
TCAACCCTGACCAAATTTGCAAACTTCTGCACCTTTGCCTTTCCACGACATACTTCAAATACGATGAAGTTTTTACAGACAGAAACACGGCTGTGCAATGGGTTCTCCAGTGTCTCCTGTCGTGGCCAACCTCTACATGGAGGAAATGGAGGAGAGGGCTCTGAACTCCTTCATAGGAACAACTCCCAGCCACTGGCTCAGATATGTGGATGACACATGGGTCAAAATCAAAACTCAAGAATTGGAGGCTTTCACTCGACATATAAATGCGGTGCACAAGAACATCAAGTTCACCAGGGAGGATACGATGGATAACAGTTTGCCCTTCCTGGATTGTGCGGTGTCTCTTGGTAAGGATGGTAACCTCAGCATCTAGGTCTACAGGAAGCCCACACACACAGACTAGTACCTCTTGTTTGACTCCCACCACCCACTGGAGCACAAACTGGGGGTAATCCGGACACTATAAGACCGGGCCCAGAAGGTTCCCTCAAGAACAGATGGAAAACAAAAGGAATTGACACACATCAAGACAGCACTCCAGACATGTGGCTACCCGAAGTGGACCTTTGTCAAACCGTCCAAAAGGCGCCACAAAGAACCACCCGAGGCAGAAAGGGATAAAAGGAAGAACGTGGTCACCCTCTATGTGGCAGGTCTATCAGAAAAATTCAGAAGCATCTACCAAAAACACAAAATTCGAGTTCAAACCGGGCCAGACCTTAAGACATAGACTGGTACACCCCAAGGATAAAACACCCAGGCATAAGCTCAGTAATGTTGTGTATGCCGTTCAATGCACAGATGAGTGCTCTGACCTTTATATAAGGGAAACCAAACAGCCCCTCCACAGACGCATGGCACAACATAGGACAGCCACCTCAGGACTCAGTTGTACATCTGCATCTTAAGGAGAAAGGTCACTCCTTTGAGGACTCCAATGTCCACTTTGTGGACAGAGAAGACAGATGGTTTGAAAGAGGAGTAAAAGAGGCCATCTATGTCCACTTGGAGAAACCTTCTATAAACAGGGGTGGTGGACTAAGACACCATTTGTCTGCAACCTACAATGCTGTCTTGGGAGCCCTCCCCAGGCGGTTTAACCATCATACACACCTGGGGCCATGTGATCCCAAGGCATCAGATGAAACCAGGGGTGAGGGGCAAACACTCTCGAGTGATTCACACCTGGGCTCATATGACCTTAACGACTCACATGATGCCTAGCCAGAGGATCGCCCTCCCAGGCTGGGTGTTTTCACCACATCCTCATTTTTGGTGATTGCCTCCACTCACTCTGGGTTAAATACCTGGGTTTCCCGCACTGACCCTCAGAACTGAAGAAGCCTTTTGGATGAGAGGCGAAACGTCTTCAAACAAGATAAGAAGTCCAGTTGCTTCCTACTAAACACTCAGAGATTAAGATGACCTGGATGACTGAGAACCTTAACGGACGTCTCACTTTAAGAGCAGTGGTGCTGGTACTAGTTTTGCACTTTTAACCTGCTACCCAGCCCTAGTTGCAACTTCACCCCCAGCCTATCAGGTGTCTCAAATGGACATTATGAAAATGTAAAACCTTGAACAGAATCAAGCAACCCTTCAGTATTTCCAAGTTCATGTGTTCCCTGTATTTTTATTTCCGATGAGAGGGAAATGATGATGTGTTCCCAGACTCCAATATTTTACCAAGTTCCACATGTGCAGGCCCAGGGTCTTGAGTTCCCCACTAACGGGAACATTTAGAATCTCAATTGCAGTTAACAAAATATCAATGGAAAGTCAATGTATAGTTTGCCTTAATACCCTTTTTTTTGGTTATATATTTACAAACTGTCAAGAGATGAAGAAAATTACAATCAGGGCCAACTAATCTGATCTTTAAAGAAATATGTGTGTTTGCTCTGTTCTGCTGTATCTTGTTTACGTATTGCTGCTGGTAGTAGAAAATACACCCTTTTTCAGCATAGCCTTTTTTATCTTGGTCAAACTGGCCAGAAGCCCAGAGCTACTCTTGCCATATAGGGGTCACAGAGCTGACCTAGTTCTTCCTTTATCTGGGTTGATTCCCTCTGTCCAAAAACTGAAAAAACATATTACGGAGGTGCTGAAAGGGAGCAAAACAATGTCTTCTTTTTTCACTTTCACATGGCATACATTTGTCCCCCTAATAAATAACTAGATTTGCTGTTACACTAACTAATTTTTCATGTCAAGTACACTGATTAGCAACATTATTAAAACCAATGATAAGCCAAGTAAACAACAATGGTCATCTGGTTACGATACAATGTTCTGCTTGGGAAATCCCCACCTGGCAATATAGGATGTATTCTATGGCATTATAGGGTGTTACTTTGGCATATACCAACCACCTAGTGCTGACAAAGTACACACCATCAAAGCAACACCACTCCCTACAGGTTTAACCCCACTACACACTGTAGGAGAATGTGCAAATTCAGACCCAAAATATAGCTTAAGGGGCATGTGAAAAAGCCCAAGACTTTGGCCTGGCCTCCATACTCCTCACATACCAATCCAATGAATATTAATGCAATGTGAAAAAAACCATGGATTGAGCAGAGGTTCTCCACTACACCCCACAAGACCCTAAAGATCTACTACCAGTTTCCCAGTCCCAGATACCACACAGCAACCCTTGTCTGTATCCTGACATTCCAGAGTTGCTTTGGTTTGTAAATAGCTATTACAATATTAAGCAAATGGCTTTAATATTGTATAAATATTTTCTTTGGGGACAGCTATATCAGAATAAGTAACTGCTTAAATCACCTGTAAAAAAAAAAAAAAATAGCCAAATTATTATAAATGAGCTGTATGTTCAATATAGGTTTTGATGAGTGTACAACTTGAGTGAGAGTCAATGTTGTTCAACACCAGATCATGTAATACTTTCCTGGTCAAAAAGCTAAAGCAATGCCATAAACGTTTTACAGTCATCTTTGTGAAGAAGTACCCTCCATTTGGTGTCCCAGGCAGGACTGCATTTAACATTCCTTCCCCTAAAATGATATCAACTGCAGTTTACCTACAAGAGGTTTGGCAAAAAATGTACCATAGACACCACTTTGTGGTGCAGCACCTATAAAAACAATATCACTTACTTATAGCATTTTTTTAAATGAGGATTTTTCAAAAACAATTCTCAATACCATGTTCAGCAAACAAAAATGAATTTTGATTTAATTCCTCAGAATTAATTTATTATTCAGATAACGGCTGAGGTCACCACTGTGCTGTATATAATGGTTCACTTCACTATCACAACAAATAAAGTTTATGCCTACAGCACAATGACCAAACATTGTTTTTGCTGAGCAATATAGGATGATGCAGCACTATTCAAGCTTTTAATAATCTTAAATACAAAGTCAGATTAAATGAAAAATATCAATCTTTTGAACCTAAAGCTCTTGGGAGCTTTTTTAAAAATTTATTTTTGCATTATTTTGATAAAACCACATTGATTAGTTTAGTCCCACGACTTGTGGGATTGTTGAACCTGGGGGGTTATTGTGGTGCATGTTTCAGATGCATCTGACAGGAGGTATGAAACTGTTACCTACCATTTCAAAAGTTACCTCAGACATTTTCTTTTGGTTTATGATTATACAGCTATCACAGCTTACAAGTCTATCAGTGTAGCCTCACTACCTCAGTCAAACTGACAAAAAGAAACTGTCTAAAACCCAGAGCTGATCTTGTCAGAGAGCTGTCAGACAGATGACCCAGTTGTTCTAGTTTCTGGGTTCATTCCCTCTGTCAAAAACTGGGATGTAGGGGAAAACATGTCAGAGAAGCACTCAGAAAAACAAGCACGCAGCAATGTCAGTGCCTTATTTGTCTTTTGACACTGACAATCTCACCATTGTGTGTAAACGTGTCAATGAAAAAGTACAAAAAAGATATAATCTTGTTCTTTGATTTCTTGACAACCTAAAATGACTGCTATAGCTCTGATTCATCTGTATTTAGGTCAGTTTAATCCATATTTAGGACAAAATTACTGAGCTTTGATTATTGGTGGCTACTTTTGCAAGTCATTTAACTGAGTGTGTAAGCTGTTCAGTTCTTCAATATATCATCAGACTTTATACTCAGAAAAAAGTAAAAGCAGAAGTATTTTAAAAAGTTTTTAAAAAATAGGCTATGACTATTAACAGAAAATATAAAGAAGATGAATAATACACAACAAAACACCCATGACCTGGGAATGTAAACTTTAAAAGGAAACATAATTCCAGTTTCACAAAATGGATTTAGAACATTCCAGAGATTTCACAATTTAACACAGTGTCAGTAACCTTGATTTATTCAATATGGAGGTGTAACACCTGTATAATCTATTATAATTAACATATAATGGCAGCATTGTGTTGCTGAATGCATTTTAACATCACAGTGCAGTTGACAACACAGTCCATGATGAGATGACACATAAACTTCAAGGACATCGATTGTAACAATCAAATCAAAGATCTATGATGAAAATCATGCTTGTGGCACATCGTGACCAAAATAAGTAGTCAAGTCTTGGCTGAAGATTTCTCAATTCACATGGCTCAGGTCTCCTTCATAGAAAAGCTAAGGAAAATATCCTGAACACTTGCAAAGGTGGGCCTTAACTTTGTAGAAATTAAACTTACCATTCTAACACAATAACCTGTAAGCACCTCTTCCTTTCCTTCCTGGTTCTTGAAGTTGAACTTGACAGAGGCAGGGAGCAGATCAGCGAGAGGACAAGGCAGGACCGAAGCAGCACATTCATAAATCCCAACAACCTAGACAAAGATTTGAAATGGAAGAATAAAGTCTGTGTTGTACTTGGCAGAACTACAACAGTGTCACTCAACACTTGCAACTCCATGACCAAGCTCTCCAGCTTTTGATAAAAAGGTAGTAGCACAATTCACTGAACAGATTTTATCCCCCAAATATTTTGAATTTAAGAAGAAAAGAACAAATATGTACATAAGGTATATCATTCTAATGCAGAAAACTGTATCTAAATATATTTACCATCTAGTTACATTTGGGACCCCCATAATACTTGCATTCCTTTTCATGGCTGTTTCACAATATTGCTTTTGCTGTGAGCATCACAACACATGACACGCTTATAATCTTGATGCTTGTCATATCCTTAGATTTCCATTTGACTTTCAAGTATAAAGCTGACACTCATCATTGTTTTGTTTTTTTTTACATTACTGGAAACCTGCCACTGTTTTCTTATGGTACAGAGTCAGCCATTCAGGAAACTAGTTGAATGATGAAATTCTGAATATAATTAAAAGTCTGCAGTCTGTTATTACTTCCCCCTTACTCTTGCCTAGCCTTCGATCGCTGATGCAGAACACAAAAGAAAGATGTTCAAGGCCAATGAAAATAAATGAAAGACGAAAGAATAGAGACATGCCCAATCCCAATGCCAGCTCCCATGAGGCTTCAACAACTTTTTCAACCTCTCCTCTAACCACATCCCTCCAATTGCTTCTGATTTCCCAATGCCTTTCTTTCAGATAAAAAAAGCTGAGTTGGAATACAACATTGATGAGGTGTTTGGCATTTACACTTAGAAGGCTAAATTCAAACCAATAGACCCCCCCCCAAAAAAAAGGTGAGGCAGCAGTTTTCTCTCTCACTCTTTCTTCCACACACTCTCATTGGCTCTCCAGGGAGAGAGCAGTGTGTGAGAATCAGGTCTCTCAGCAGGCATGTTGTATTTTTGCTCAACAGTTTAGGGCTACAGCAAGCAGAAAAAGATGGATGTGTAGATGTGTGTGAGCGTGTAAGATTGGGAGTGTGACACGCCAAACAGGCTTTTGGCGAGGACACCATCTGGCCTTGGGCTCAAAAGCTCATCAGGCATGGAAGATCCATACCCAGGCACATGCATGCACACACATACGTTAATACACACAAATATTTTAATCAAGTCAATGGAGTCATCACATTTTTGATGTTCTTGGGTGAAAGTCTGTCTTCTATTGTTTAGCTGTTTGATATTTAATTGAAGTGTCTGCAATAAAATCACCAACTCGGGATGATAGTTGAGTAGGTCATTGATTGTGTAAATTGAGGCACAGTGAGGATGCAATTTATGTTGCATTGATTGTATTAGTTTCTTTATCAAAACAAAGGTAAACATGCCAGAGTTATTGTTTGGCAAGATTATTATAAACACAAATTCTTATTAATATAAAAGTATATAAAACACAGTTTTGTTTAATGCAGTACAGACCAGAACAGCACTAAAATGTTCATCCTCCAAAATTACAAAAAAATCTATTTCAATTAAGCCAACAGTTCTAACCTTCATGAAGGGACTGATGAATGAAACTGAATTTCTAATATTGTGGTTCATGGCCAGGTATGGGTATGAGCTGAACAAGCTCTCGTAACCATCTTTGGACTTTGTTGGTACCTGTCACACCATCTGGCCAGTGGTTGCTGCAGTTTAGAGGGCTATCATGTGCATTATCTTGTTCATGAAACTTAATTAGTTTTTACTTGGTTGGAATACCCTTGTGGTGCAAATAGAAAGGGAAAGAAGGTGTCAATTGACAGAGGTCTGTTTTGTTATTTGGTAAAATTAGCAGCATGGCTTAGAAGGAGGAGCAACAGCATGGAAACTCCTCACCATGGATGGGGCTGGTGATGTTAGCTGGGAGACTAGCCTAGTCATCTGTATCACATTGCAGGGATTCACTCTCTACAGTGCTGGCAGAATTAGGACCGCATATGGTCTGGAAGCAGTAATTGAAAACTTGGTGTGAGGAAAAAAAATTAAATTGAACAAATATCAGTAAAGTATTTCAATCTATGAGTGATAACAGGTGTCTTTCTGAATTTTCAGATTGATTTTTGAATCACAGTCAGTGCCTTTAAGGTTGACGAAAAACATAATATAATAACGTGCCTGTATAAAAGATTGCAAAAGGTCAATAATGAAGAATGACAGACAGCAGCTGTTGCTGGGATCTTTGTTGTGATGTTGGCGCTGTAACTCTGTTGTAGCATATCAAATTACAAAGACTTTATGCTTTTACGCACTGAGGAAATTAAGCGCTTCAAGTGACATACAAGGACAGATGTATGTCAATGTTTCCACAGTACTGTAATGTGATTGTGGAAATGCCTGTGTGTGTGAATTAAACTCACAATGAGCAGCATCTGTGCTACATACATATATTTTTTGGCCAACTAATTCTAATAGGTGCTTAACATTTAAAAAATAAGTTAAGGGCAATGTCACAGATTTTCAAATGAATGCTTGTTTAAGAGTTGGCAATGCAATAAATTGTAGTTGGAAAGTCATACATTATTTAAACCATTGATTTTTTTGGAAGGTGTTTAGTTGTAAGCTATTGCTTGGGTTTAGGACCCCATTGTGTAATATATTTATTACAGGAAATACAAGCATTTCACAACCTTGGTCTGTGATTTGCTTGAATCCATTTTTTATGCTGCATGCATAACAAAAAATGATAGTTGTAAAGAAAAAACATGGCAGTCTAGGTTCATTTCTCAATAAGATTTTTTTTAACGTCTGATATTTCACACATTATCACAGTTAAAATGTTGCACATAACTGCTCTTTATTCCTTAAGCTCATCTGCTATGATATAAATGGCACTGATGATTGAGTCTCTGTGTTTGTAAGACATTGGCAGCTAGAGCCCATCAACTTCCAGAATCACAATGCACAAGGTGCACATGTGGTGTATCTGGGCTCTCCTCTACCACAGTCACCTCCCCATGACTCTACTTGCAGGGGACCTTCAGGGGGAATAAAGAACACATCAAAATAGTCACATCATATCAGTTAAGCACAGAAATGCAATAAAATATAAGACATTTTCCCAGGTTTGTCTGTGGTCTCACCCAAGTTAGCCCCTCCCTATGTCTCTGACACAGTTTCTTTGCCTCCTTTAGTAGCTCACATATTCTAAATGTAGGATCTTCTTTTTGCCTCCACCTTCAAATTTACGACTTTTCGACCTCTCATTTCGTCCTCTCTACACCTGTCACTTTAAGCACAACTGTAGTCACATATTGCCACTCACTACATTGTTACTGGTTGTGACCGCCTACTGTGGCCACAAACAATAAAGTTTGTCTGACCTCCATCTCAAGCACCTTGAATTGTAGAATTCCTTAGATGTTTCTTCCATTGTTGCCATGATTCAGCAGCATTATTAATCAATAGGCTCATATACTGTACCTTAATATTCATGAAGCACTTTGAGTTGACTATTTATGGTTGAAAGTGGGGAAGTGGAGAGCAGGATATGAGGCTGGTCCACATGCACACATTTTCAGGGGGACTGTGATTTGTAAAGGGGAATGTTGCCTACATATCCTTTATACGTGTATATGTACGGTATATACTTTTTTTGGCATGTGCAACACTTTATGTATAGATCTGTTTTATAAACGAGACCCCTGAACCCAACAAGTTTTCATTCATTTATGTCCGATGCAGTTAAAATAAGCTGAACACTTATTTCATACAATTGTGGCAGCTTTTCAAGAAAAACTGCCAGGAATTACATCCCTCTCATCTATAGGCTTATTTTATGCTGGATATGCTTTTATAATTACCTGAACTTGATCCCACAGGATTTACTTATTGCATATATTCATTTAAATGACCAGTAACTTAATTTCCATTACTTTTACTAAGGATTAACCTCCTATTCCCATTGGAGAAGAAATACAGTTTCTTTTGGTTTACTTTGGTTTCTGCTTAAACAAGCAGCAATATGGTTGCTGGAATGCATTTTGGATGCATTGCAGTGCATAAACAGAGGAACGATCAATGCGATGCTATGATACTGGTATCAAACAAATTGACACTCATGATTCAGTGATATGAAAGATATACTCAGCTGTTCTGCATACAGACCAGGAAATGTTAACATTTACAGGCATATTGACATTATAGATTATCAGCACCTAATACACTCACATTAACAGGTAACCAAAATGTTATTCTGACAGCATGTACTCTAACTTGTTTCAGAGTCTGAACAAATGAAAGGGCATCAGATCTCATGGAAAACTGGTCTGAGGTGAAGAGTCAAATGAAACAACTAACGTGGCGAATATCACATCAAGGCTTTTTAACTTCACATCAATGGCTAATTGCAAAACTGTCTTAAATGCTTCTCACATCATACTGATAGGCCTTTAGTCCGTAAATACGGCCTATTTGCAGAGCTTTATGAGACTATTTAGATTAATTGTCACAAATCATGTAATTTGAATTACAAGGTTCTTTGAAGCAGAATTTTACTTGAAACTTGAATTAATGCCAGGCTCACATTACAAGATATTTGGGAAGATTCTAGGTCATTTTTAGCATACCACTGTTGCCAGATATTAAAGTATATTAAAGTAAGATATTAAGTCTCACCTGCAACTCTCACTGGAGTGTGGGCAACGTGTACTCTTCACATCTTCCCACGTATCTCATGGTCCGCACTTGTTTAAGTTTTTGAATTTCTTATTTCTCACTGCACAGTACGCCTACAGCAAATTGTTGCACTCACTTGATGTGGTATATTATTTGCCTGCTTGGATAACATAATCTTAATACGTTAAAATCTTGTAGTGTGTTAAAATTTTATAGAATGTACTTTTTTTTTTTTTTTTTTTCAATTTAGAGAGAATAGCATTTATGGAGACTGTGCTAATATGTGTGGTGCAACATGATTTCAAAATGATTGAGGATTTAAACCTCATAGTTTGAGCCTGGCATTAGATTGACTGGTTATGTTAGACATACCTTACATGTCATAACATATCTTGTTTTTATTTTATTTTATTTTTTTTCTTGTTTGTGTTAGATATTATCCAAATTCTAAAGAACAGAGGAGTGTTATCCTTACAAAGAACATGTTGATTGTAGTAGTTGTTTGTTTTCTTTATTTGGTCAACAGCAAAAGTCTGATAAAGCCAGTGACGTGTGGGTGTCATGCAGTAGGAGGGTCCTGTGCTGTTTTCCATGTACCATGAGCTACTTGGCCAAATGTATGTCCCCACCACTTTCCAAACCAAACCTATGCCTGCTCACCCAATTATGGAGTATGAGCACTCAGGCCTCAGCCCACCGAGCGCTCTTTTAGGACCAAATCCCCTCTCACCTCTCCCACACACAGTGAGTCATAACTTCACGCTGTTCTGCACCAGTTACATTATTTGTTTGAAGTGAGATTTTGGCTGTAGGACTTAGACAGACTGTACTTTAAAGTGGTCACCACGAGCACCACATGCTGGAGGGACACTGCTGATCACCCTCCAAAAAAGAAAAAAATAAATAAATAAATAGCCTGTGTCAAAGCCACTCTCAGGTGCTCAGAGTCAAAAAGTCTGCTGAGGGATTAAGCAAAAACATAATTTGAGGACCCCTCCTGGAACCGCCACCTTACCGTGGTGGAGGGGTTTGGGTGCCCTAATGATCCTAGGAGCTATGTTGTCGGGGGCTGTTTGCCCCTGGTAGGGTCACCCAAGGCAAATTGGTCTTAGGTGAGGGGCCAGACAAAGTGCGGTTCAAAGACTTCTATGATGGTGAATAATAACAAGGACTTGTGTACCCTGCCCGGAGGGATACCGGGACCCCGCCCTGGAGCCAGGCCTGGGGAAGGGGTCCGTAGGCGAGCGCCTGGTGGCCGGGCCTTTTTCCATGGGGTCCGGTCGGGCTCAGCCCGAAAAGGAAACATGGGCCCGTCCTCATGGGGGCCCACCACCCACAGGAGGAACCATAGAGGCCCGGTGCTATGTGGATCGGGTGGCAGTCAAAGGCAGGGGCCTTGGCGGTCCGATCCCCGGTTGCTGAAGCTGGCTATCGGAACATGGAATGTTACCTCTCTGATGGGGAAGGAACCTGAGCTTGTGCGTGAGGTTGAGAGATACCGGCTAGATATAGTCGGCCTAACCTCAACGCCCAGTTCGGGTTCTGGAACCACCAGTCTTCAGAGGGGTTGGACTCTGTTCTATGCTGGAGTTGTCCCAGGTGGGAGGCGGAGAGCAGGCGTGGGCTTATTAATAGCTCCCCGGCTCTCAGCCAATGTGTTGGAGTTTACCCCCGTGGACGAAAGGGTTGCTTCCCTGCGCCTTCGGGTTGGGGAACGGGACCTGACTGTGGTTTGTGCCTATGCGCCAAATAGCAGTTCAGAGTACCCACCCTTTTTGGAGTCCTTGGAAAAGGTACTGGAGAGTGCCCCTACTGGGGACTCCATCGTCCTACTGGGAGACTTCAACGCTCATGTGGGCAATGACAGCGAGACCTGGAGGGGTGTGATTGGGAGAAACGGACTGCCCGATCTGAACCCGAGTGGTGTTCAGTTATTGGATTTCTGTGCTAGTCACAGTTTGTCCATAACTAACACCATGTTCAGCCATAAGAGTGTCCATAAGTGCACTTGGCAACAGGACACCCTAGGTCGACAGTCAATGATTGACTTTGTAGTCGTATCATCTGATCTGCGACCGTATGTGCTGGACACTCGGGTAAAGAGAGGAGCAGAGCTGTCAACTGATCACCACCTGGTGGTGAGTTGGATCAGGTGGCGGGGGAAGAAGCCGGACAGACCAGGTAGGCCCAAGCGAATAGTGAGGGTCTGCTGGGAACGTCTGGCTGAGGACCCTGTGAAAATGGTCTTCAACTCCCACCTCCGGAGGAGCTTCAACCACATCCCGGAGGTAGTGGGGAGCATGGAGTCTGAGTGGGCCATGTTCCGCGCTGCCATTGTCGAGGCGGCTGCTCGAAGCTGTGGTAGCAAGGTCGCTGGTGCTAGTCGTGGCGGTAATCCCAGGACCCGCTGGTGGACACCAGAGGTGAAAGGGGCCGTCAAGCTGAAGAAGGAGACTTACAGGTCATGGTTGGCCTGTGGGACTCCCGAGGCAGCAGACAGCTACCGGCAGGCCAAGCGATCTGCGGCTCGGGTGGTCACTGAGGCAAAAACCCGGGTGTGGGAGGAGTTTGGTGAGGCCATGGAACAAGACTTCCAGTCGGCGCCGAAGAAATTCTGGCAAACTGTTCGGCGACTCAGGAGGGGAAAGCGGAACCCCGTCCACACGGTCTTCGGTGTGGGAGGGGAGTTGCTGACCTGAGTCTATAGTTCGGCGGTGGAAGGAATACTTCGAAGATCTCCTCAATCCCACCAACACGCATTCTGAAGAAGAGGCAGAGCCGGAGGACTTTGGGCTGGGCCCTCCCATCACTGGGGT
>KV751442.1:54914-67670 GCA_001698575.1 Mola mola
GAGGCCCTGGAACAAGACTTCCAGTCGGCGCCGAAGAAATTCTGGCAAACTGTTCGGCGACTCAGGAGGGGAAAGCGGAACCCCGTCCACACGGTCTTCGGTGTGGGAGGGGAGTTGCTGACCTCAACTGAGTCTATAGTTCGGCGGTGGGAGGGATACTTCGAAGATCTCCTCAATCCCACCAACACGCATTCTGAAGAAGAGGCAGAGCCGGAGGACTTTGGGCTGGGCTCTCCCATCACTGGGGTCGAGGTCGCCGGGGCTGTCAAACAACTCCGCAGCGGCAGCGCCCCGGGGGTTGATGAGATCCGTCCCGAGCTCCTGAAGGCTCTGGATGTTGTAGGGCTGTCATGGTTGACACGCCTCTGCAACATTGCGTGGACATCGGGGACTGTGCCTTTGGAGTGGCAGACAGGTGTGGTTGTCCCCCTTTTCAAGAAGGGGGACCAGAGGGTGTGTTCCAACTACCGGGGAATCACACTCCTCAGCCTCCCTGGGAAGGTCTACTCCAGGGTGCTGGAGAGGAGAGTGCGGCTGGTAGTTGAACCTCGGATTCAAGAGGAGCAATGTGGTTTTCGTCCTGGCCGTGGAACACTGGATCAGCTCTATACCCTCGCGAGGGTACTGGAGGGGGCATGGGAGTTTGCCCAACCAGTCCACATGTGTTTTGTGGATCTGGAGAAGGCTTATGACCGTGTCCCCCAAGGTATCCTGTGGGGGGTGCTCCGGGAGTATGGGGTAGATGGCCTTTTGTTACGGGCTATTCAATCTCTGTATTGTCGGAGTCAGAGCTTGGTTCGCATTGCCGGCAGTAAGTCAGACCCGTTCCCAGTCAGGGTTGGTCTCCGCCAAGGCTGTCCTTTGTCACCGGTTCTGTTCATAATTTTTATGGACAGAATTTCTAGGCGCAGCCAAGCGGCGGAGGGAGTCGGGTTCGGTGGCCTCCGGATTCCGTCTCTGCTATTTGCAGATGACGTGGTCCTGTTGGCCTCATCGAACAGTGACCTCCAGCTCTCACTGGGACGGTTTGCAGCTGAGTGTCAAGCGGCGGGGGTGAGAATCAGGACCTCTAAATCTGAGGCCATGGTTCTTAGCCGGAAAAGGGTGGATTGCCCACTCTGGGTCTCGCTTCCCCAAGTGGAGGAGTTCAAGTATCTCGGGGTCTTGTTCACGAGTGAGGGGAAAATGGAGCGGGAGATTGACAGACGGATTGGAGCAGCGTTGGCAGTGATGCGGACGCTGAAGCGGTCCGTTGTGGTGAAGAGAGAGCTGAGCCAGAAGGCAAAGCTTTCAATTTACAGGTCAATCTACGTCCCAACTATCACCTATGGTCATGAGCTCTGGGTAGTGACCGAAAGAATGAGATCGCGAATACAAGCGGCCGAAATGAGCTTCCTTCGCAGGGTGGCTGGGCTCAGCCTTAGAGATAGGGTGAGGAGCACGGACATCCGGGAGGAGCTCAGAGTAGAGCCGCTGCTCCACCGCGTTGAGAGGAGCCAGTTGAGGTGGTTCGGGCATCTGGTCAGGATGCCTCCTGGACGTCTCCCTGGGGAGGTGTTTGGGGCATGCCCATCCGGGAGGAGACCCCGGGGCAGACCAAGGACACGCTGGAGAGATTACATCTCTCGGCTGGCTTGGGAACGTCTTGGTGTCCCCCCGGAGGAGTTGGTGGAAGTGGCTGGGGAGAGGAGCGTCTGGATGTCCCTGCTCAGGCTGTTACCCCCGCGACCCGGACCCGGATAAGCGGCAGAAAACGAAACGAAACGAAACGACGATCATTTGAGGAATAACATGGGGGAAAAAAACCAAGAAAAACCTCACATTGAATTGCGGGAACAGCAGTTAGGTACATGTGCCTTCAAGTTCAATGTAACCGTAGACTCACATGTTTTAAGAAATTACATGTCATTTCCTCTGATCAATCTTGTGAAATTATTTTTTTTTGGATAACATCTGACAGTTGGTATCCAAGCTGGAGAAATATCTTAGTCAGTCTATGCACACAGCTGTAAATGTACTACTAATACTGATGGAGGCACAAAGTCATCATCACGCCAACAACCTGTTGAACCAACGCCTGCACATGAATATCAAGCTGCATTCATTATTTACTGGCAGTACTGCTGAGAGACACGAGAACAGTTTTTACTGAAACAATGCATTTAATTTTTTTTTTTTTGTTATTTGTACCCATATATATTGATTTTGTTAATTGTGCAATAATCATTAACAACATAAAATATGACGTGTCTTTTGTATACTTGAAATTATGTATTAGGATAATGTTTCAGAGAAAACTGAAATTTGGAAACATCAAACATCAAACGGACATTTAGGTAATTCAGCCTCATGTGGCTAGAAATCATGAAAAAAAAAAAAAGATCACATTGAAAGTCAGGCCTGCAGTTATTCCGACTGAGAGTGTTTTGTACATCTCAAATACCTGATAAAGCACACTGTGTTAAAGGTGGGTAGACTGTAGTAGGAGCACTACAGTGGTGGCAAAGGCTGCCTGGTCAGGTTGCATTGAAGCAAAAACATTTGCCGTCACTAGGACTACCTTTGTAAGTAGTTGATATAATTATATTATATATTGCACTTTATTGTCACATAGAAGCAAATATAGAATATATTTAATGCATGCTGTGGAAGCTCTTGCTGGGACTTTGGAAATAGCTGCATTGTAATGGCTGAATGGCTGCTGTCCTGGGGGCCGTGACAGGGGCTCCAAATACTAATCGTTCGTTCGTTTTGTGCCGCTTATCCAGGTCCGGGTCGCGTGGGCAACAGCCTGAGCAGGGAGATCCAGATGCTCCTCTCCCCGGCCCCTTCCACCAACTCCTCCAGGGGGACACCAAGACGTTCCCAAGCCAGCTGAGAGACGTAATTTCTCCAGCGTGTCCTTGGTCTGCCCCAGGGTCTCCTCCCGGATGGGCATGCCTGAAACACCTCCCCAGGGAGATGTCCAGGAGGCATCCTGACCTCATGCCCGAACCACCTCAACTGGCTCCTCTTAACGCATAGAAGCAGCGGCTCTACTCTGAGCCTCTCCCAGATGTCCGAGCTCCTCACTCTATCTCTAAGGCTGAGCCCAGCCACCCTGCGAAGGAAGCTCATTTCCATAGGTGAGAGTTGGGACGTAGATTGACCTGTAAATTGAAAGCTTTGCCTTCTGGCTCAGCTCTCTCTTCACCAAAACAGACCGCTTCAGCGTCCGCATCACTGCCGACGCTGCTCCAATCCGTCTGTCAATCTCCCGCACCATTTTCCCCTCACTCGTGAACAAGACCCCGAGATACTTGAACTCATCCAATAGGGGAAGCGACTCTCCCCAGGCCTGGAGTGGGCAATCCACCCTTTTCCGGCTGAGAACCATGGCCTCAGATTTAGAGGTGCTGATCCCCATCCTCACCGCTTGACCCTCGGCTGCAAACCGTCCCAGTGAGAGCTGGAGGTCACTGTTCGATGAGGCCAACAGGACCACGTCATCTGCAAATGGCAGAGACGGAATCCGGAGGCCACTGAACTTGACTCCCTCCGCCGCTTGGCTGCGCCTAGAAATTCTGTCCATAAAAATTATGAATAGAACGGGTGACAAAGGGCAGCCTTGGTGGAGACCAACCCTGACTGGTAACGGGTCCGACTCACTGCCGTCAATGCGAACCAAGCTCTGGCTCCGACAATACAGAGATTGAATGGCCCGTAACAAAAGGCCATCTACCCCATACTCCCGGAACACCCCCCACAGGACACCTAGAGGGACACGGTCATAAGCCTTCTCCAGATCCACAAAACACATGTGGACTGGTTGGGCAAACTCCCATGCGCCCTCTAGTACCCTCGCAAGGGTATAGAGCTAATCCAGTGTTCTACGGCCAGGACGAAAACCACATTGCTCCTTTGGAATCCGAGGTTCAACTAGCAGCCGGACTCTCCACTCCAGCACCCTGGAGTAGACCTTCCCAGGGAGGCTGAGGAGTGTGATCCCCCGGCAGTTGGAACACACGCTCTGGTCCCCCTTCTTGAAAAGGGGGACCACCACACCTGTCTGCCATTCCAAAAGCACGGTCCCCGATGTCCACACAATGTTGCAGAGGCGTGTCAAACATGACAGCCCTATAACATCCAGAGCCTTGATGAGCTCGGGACGCCCGGGGCGCTGCCGCTGCGGAGTTGTTTGACAGCCCCAGCGACCTCGACCCCAGTGATGAGAGAGCCCAGCCCAAAGTCCTCCAGCTCTAACTCCTCCTTGGAATCCGTATTGGTGGGATTGAGGAGATCTTAGAAGTATTCCTTCCACCGCCAAACTATAGACTCAGTTGAGGTCAGCAACTCCCCTCCCACACTGAAGACCGTGTGGACAGGGTTACGCTTTCCCCTCCTGAGCCGCCGAACAGTTTGCCAGAATTTCTTCGGTGCCGACTGGAAGTCTTGCTCCATGGCCTCACCAAACTCCTCCCACACCCGGGTTTTTGTCTCAGTGACCACCCGAGCTGCAGATCGCTTGGCCTGCCTATAGCTGTTTGCCGCCTTGGGAGTCCCACAGACCAGCCATGACCTGTAACTTTCCTTCTTCAACTTGACGGCCCCTTTCACCTCTGGTGTCCACCAGCGGGTTGTGGTTTGACCTCCACGACTAGCACCAGCGACCTTGCT
Organism: Mola mola; assembly: GCA_001698575.1. NCBI lineage: Eukaryota > Metazoa > Chordata > Actinopteri > Tetraodontiformes > Molidae > Mola > Mola mola. Next base: position 59,571 of record KV751442.1, read on the forward strand.
GCCACAGCTTCGAGCAGCCGCGGAACATGATCCACTCAGACTCCATGCTCCCCACTACATCCGGGATGTGGTTGAAGCTCCCACCTGATCCAACTCACCACCAGGTGGGCCCACATGAGACCCACATGGAAAAACCAGCTGCTTGCCTATGGACCCCTTCCCCAGGCCTGGCTCCAGGGCGGGGTCCCGGTATCCCTCCGGGCAGGGTACACAAATCCTTGTTCTTCACCATCATAGAAGTCTTTGAACCGAGCTTTGTCTGTTAAGCTATGCTTTTCTATTAAGTCTTGGTTTTATTTTTTATTTGACGCTAAGAGAAGTGGATACAACATGATTGACAGCTGAGCGTATGTTACGGCAGCCCGAGCTGGTGCTGAGGTGATGCACATCATAAAAGTGACATGATCTCCTCTCAGGATAAGTGACCCAGGACCAGGAGTAAGAATCATTTACATGATTATCTTCTGATGAGTCATTCAAAAACAAGAGGGAGGCAGAAAATCATTAACAACCGAGGTCACTGCAAAATGGTGCTATTGTTAGAGGACCAACAAGGTTGTTACAAGGGGATCAACAGCCTGACTCATGCTGCTTGGCTCTGCATACAGCAAGCGATGGTATATATTTTTTTTTTGGCAGCAAAGGTGCAGTGGTTAACATTGTTGCCTTACAGCAAGAAGGTCCTGGGTTCGTTTTCTGAGTCAGAGCCTTTCTGCGTGGAGTTTGCATGTTTACCTCCTTCCTCCCACAGTCCAAAAACATACAAACTGGGGGTTAGGTTAATCGGTTAATCTAAATTGCCCGTAGGTGTGAATGTGAGTGTGGATGGTTGTTTGACTCTATATGTCAGCCCTGCGATGAACTGGCGACTTGTCCAGAGTGTCCCCGCCTTCACCCGAAGATGCTGAGATAGGCTCCAGCCCCCGCGACCCCTAACAGGATAAGCAGTAGAAAATGGATGGATGGATATAAGATGGCCATGATATTTATATTTTAATAATTTGATAAATGATTAAAAGTAACCAATTCTACTTACATATTACTAACTAATATTGATATATTACTGACATAATTTTTACATTTTTTCATTTATTGTCTTGTTCTGAACATCAATTATGAGTCAAAAAAAATACTATGATTTAAAGGTTTTTCACAACAAGCATGACATCTTTTATTTAAAGAATAAATAAATAAATGATCTAGGGATTTTATGGGTCAATTTGTTGTATGCTTACCACTGTGGAACATTTGCATAGTAGCGTGAAATTTGGATGGACTTTCTCAGCAGATTTCACTTGCAGAGATATCTCTCTGACCAGTGAAGATGATGTCACTTCCAGGTCAAAATGGAAGGAAATTTCTTGACTTAGGTGACAATTCTTGATCAACAATTGATCAAAACAACAACAGGGTACCTGAACAATCAAGTCAAAGACAACATATGACCTGAGTTCCCTGAGAAGCTTCGCTAGGATGAAGATGGCAAATTGCAAACGTCATATGTTAGAATGGAAACGGGCACAACACAACAGGTAGCAATGGCTTTAAATCTGGGGTTCAGAGGGAAATTACCGGGCTGCTTTCATGAAACATAAATGTAACCAAATGTAAAAGCAAAAATGTGACCAAATGTAAAAGTAAAGCATGCTTACTAATGTACACACAACTTTATAGGCATGTGTATTTTTTTATTTTTTGTAACCTAATTTTGTTCTTGGAACAATAAAAATTGATGTAACCGAAATGCACCAAATACAGCATGCACGCTTGTCATGCAGGGAGAAAACAAAAACAGAAAAACAAACACACAAAAGAATAACAAAAAACAAAAAAAACAACTGTTTTCTACGCTGCTGCACTGCATTTTTGCAATTTTCGCATTGCACTGGTTTGAAGCAGTTTTTAATCTAGTTGTTTGAAATACCACAAAGGACAGTATCTGCACTTCATCTTTCATGCTACTTATATATACAAAGAGCCATACTGGGTCACTGTTAACACTTTTATGACTTCTGTTTTTTTCCGAGGTGGAGAACATTTCCCATTTGTGTTTTTCTCTCTGAGTGAGAGAGTGGGAAAGTAAGTTTTGGTAATGTATTAAACAGAGATAATCAGCCGCAGGTGTTTATATGAATATGCATGATCAGAGTTACAACAATCAGGCACTGAAATGAAAGAAGGTGTGCCTTTATGTGTGTGAAATAGGACGTGCAGAGAGGCAACAATTTGCATTTGTTGAGGCAGAAAACTCACTTGTCTTGCATTAAAAGCAGCAAACATAGGTGATATGGAGGCTGTGAGTACTGTACTCCGTTGTGGCATTGATACTCACTCAATGAAGTGAAAAATTCACATTTTTTTCTATATAATAAAATAGACAGCCTATATGTAATAATAATAATTTATTATTCTTAATTTAAAATTTATATTTTTTTGTTTGTTCATCATTTGGAACTATTACATCAATGTGCAGTTAATTTAGCCGACACACTAAGCCTTCCCTTTAGCATCTGTAAGTGACATGTAAGTGAATAATCATGCCCAGTGCACCTTATTCTGAAACACTTACATTCCTCTGGTATAGTTTAGAAAGTGAACAGAGGTGACATTTGGTTTTGCTACAAAATATACTTTCTGTCAATACAAACGGAAAAGAAAAGGAACACACACACATCAAGGGAGCACTAAAAACCTGTGGCTATCCCAACTGGGCCTTCATATACTCAACTAAGAGACCAACAAAACACACTGGAACACCTGACGAAAGAAAGAACAACAAGCTGAGCAACACTGTTGTCCCATAAGTGGTTGGAGTGTAAGAGAAACCTAGAAGGGTTTTCTCCAAACATAACATTCAAGTGCATTTCAAACCCATCAACACACTGTGACAAAGACTGATTCATCCTAAGGACAAAATACCCAAACACAAGCTGAGCAATACTGTATATGCAGTCCAATGTAGTGAGGAGTATTCAGACCTGTACACTGGGGAGACTAAACAACCGCTCCACAGGCCCATGGCACAACAATGAAGAACCAGCTCATCAGGACAAGATTCAGCTGTGCATTTACATCTAAAGGACAAGGGATTCTCATTTGAAGACGATAACGTACACATTCTTGACAGAGAAGTCAGATGGTTTGAGGGAGGAGTGAAGGAGGCCATCTCTGTAAAAATGGAAAGACCCTCATTAAACAGGGGTAGTGGTCTAAGACACTGATTATCATCCACTTATAATGCAGTCCTGACATTCCTTCCCAGACGTTTTAAACATCCTTCAAAACTTGCCTCATGTGACACGTTAGGGTCACATGATGGCAGAGCAGGACAACAACTCATTAATGAGTCACACCATGAATCTTTTCACCATAACAACTCAATTGAATGTGAAGGGGGTTATCAATGAGTCACACCCTCAACATGACATTAATGAACTACACCTTTACTCGTGACCCTGACGCGCATACATAGAGAGGGTTAACGACTCAGGTGACAACCTCCAAGGTATAACGACCCTACCAGAGGTTAAATACTGTGGATTCCCCACCAATTTTTAGGAGTGAAGATGGATGAGAAGTGAAACTTCTTCAAAAACCATTAAGAAGTCCAGATGCCTTTACCTGAAGCAGTTAAGACAAATTTGTCAGTTGTCTTTGTTGCTTTTTTGCTGCCATTGGGGATTTTTTTCTTGGAATGAAGCTTCCAAAGTTTGCTGTTGAGGTTTGTCATCATTTCACCTCCTTGCATTGTTGAAGTCATCATAATCTTTTGTGTGATGTGTTATACGGTTGCTTGTATTAAATTTGGCACGCTTGTGCATCCCAACGAAAGTACAGCCTTGCATGCTGTGTATTTTGCTGTTTTAGTGGAAAGATTATCAAGACTAAAATACCAAGTAAGCAACATGTTGCACATCACTTCTACTTCGCTGCTCTAAAACAGTAGTTGCTAGTGGTAGCACAGGGCAACTTCTGGGGTTGGATTTTAGAGTATCAAACAAGAATTGATTGTCAGAGTAGTAGGTGGCTGGATACCGGCAGCTGCTAAACAGCAAAAGGAGTTGACTGGTATCGGACATAGAGAAAATACTCGCTAATTCCAACCAGGAGTATTCCAATACTGGTATCCGAATCAAAACAACTCTGGTATGAAACATTCACTACACTTTACAGTGTGAAATACAGATGTAACATGAAACAGTTGCAAATCTTAATTGCATAAATCATTCTGAATGTGAAATCATTCTGTGGGATAAAATATGTGTCTGCGCAAGCTTTCTCAGAGAGCGCATGAGTGTGTTTCTTAACAAAAAATGTGCAGCAGAATTAAAGTCATGAATTAAAGCAGTGCTAAGCTTGTATGTTTGTGAGGAGATGACCTAAACATTGCTCGTGGTCCCACACAATTCATTCAGATTTGTTCACCTCTTTCAAACTGATTAATTACTGCTTATAAAATGTTCTTGCTATACTGACAGTAAGATCATAGTATTATCAAATCATCTATTTCAGATTATAATTACAACAACTGAGAGGCTGCACTCTATCCTGTTGCATCAATAAAGCTTCACAGCTCCACAGCAACTGATCACAAAAGATTTGATGTTTATTTGCCATTTATTCAAATGTTTTTAATTTTAGATTTATACACTTGTTCTTTTGGTTTTGTTTTTTTTTTAGTCTTTAAAAAGACTGTTATTTTCTTGTTGGTGGGGGGGACTGGTAGAGTTATTACCCTGCATGTGTTTTTTTGTGGTTTGAACCAACCTAATTATTGTGATATAGCAATTTAAGTTTGCACCTCAGTTTGAATTGTCCTGCAATGCCTGTTTTCTATAATAGCCACTTGAGCTTGTTCATACCAAGTACCGACAATGGAGGATTCAAAAGTAAAAACACAGAGGGAAATTCCTTAATCAAAGCCGTTGAATTCAGAAAAGGGTTAGTAACAGGAAATTTAAACAGGAAGGCAAATGTACAATTCAGAAACAAATTATCAATCAAGATCATACACAAAGAGACTCACAAGGATAATATTGCTGGAACACTTACAGGATACTGAAAAGACCAACTGGCACAGGAAGGAAGGGACACACGGATTAAATACAAAAGCAGGGTAAGAGAAAATTGCACACACCTGACACACATTAAGGAGGGGAAACAATTACACACCAGGGAAAATAACTTAACAGGATAGGGAGATTAAGACACAACCAAATTTCAAAATGAAATAGGAAACACAGAGTGACCCTAACAAACAGATATTTAAACTACCGGATCCTTGACAGTTAATGTTATCTCTACTCTATATTCTATATATTTAACCCTACTTTTTTATCCTGCTAAGTTGCTTACCATTGGTTGATTTTGGTTCATGCTCTGCCACGTATGATTCCCTCACTGAAAGCTGGCAAATCCAAATGAACCCTTGTGTGAAACTATGCATTAAAAGTTACATTTTTGGTATAGCAGCTTCAGGCTCCAGTTCATTCAGTGTCGTGAGTGTTGAAGTTGCCCTGGTTACAGATTAAACAAACATATTTGGCAGATTTTCATGATGATTTGTGCTGCGAATTTTGATGAAAGCACAATGATACTGTCAAGATAGGGAGTTCAAAGAAAAGTTAATAGCAAATTCTAACACTGTAGCAGCCAACGAGGCAGGTGTTTTTTAAATTGTGATATATTTGAAATGTCAATTACAACAGCTTCAGAGTAAAGACGGGTAATATTCAGAAACAAACATTTATAATTTTTTATTATAATTGTAAATCTATGAGAAAATAAATCACAAATTTACAAGAGAAAAGCCTAAATATTTTCTGACAGATCGATCACACATTATACAAGAAACACTGAATATCTTAATTTTTTTTTTTTTGCTTCCTCTCTTTTAAGGAAAGACATCTTCACTTTTCAAATTTGGGTCTCTCATCATACAGCAGCTGAAACACTTACCATGTATTTTACCTGCAGTGATAACCTAATCAAATTATACTTTGTATGAATATAGCTGACAGATAGCCAATTGTTGCAATAAATTATATAAGTGACTTTTTGTCTGAGGAAAAAGCAGAAGCATCTCATATTTAGGTATATAGGTGCATTTGTATATATATATATCATCAGGCTGCCCTGGTTCCCCAACACCTGACGCGGACCTTGTCGACCCGGGCGACGTCCGAGCCAGTATGGCTTTCTTAATCGTGGTTTAACTCATATCGGGGTATGGCGGGTAGCACTAAAGGCCTTGCCAAAGGGCCCAGCTGGATTCTTGAACTAGCAGAAAGCAACATAGCCGATGTTCAGGACAGGTACAAATAACTTGGGATCCCACAGGCAAATGAAAATCATGTAGAGGCCACAAGGAAATCAACCACAGCCAAACACCTATGTAGCGTAAAGCAGGTCCTGAGAAGTCAGCTGAATGGTCAGAACAGGATCCGAACCATCAACACCTATGCCCTACCCGTCATCAGATACCCGGCTGGTATCATAACCTGGCCAAAGGAGGAGATAGAAGCACAAATTTCAAGACAGGGAAGCTTCTCAGCATGCATGGTTTCACCCCAAGTCCAGCACCCTGAGGCTGTACACAAAGCGGAAAGAGGGAGGCCGAAGATTAGTGAGCGTCAGAGCCACTGTCCAAGATAAAACAACCAAGATCCAGGAATACATCAGGAAGATGGCCCCCAATAATGACCTGCTATGTGAATACCTCAGGCAGCAGAAACCCAGTGAGGAGAAGGAAGAAGAAGAGAGACCATCATGGAGGGACAAGCCCCTGCACGGGATGTACCACCGACAGATCAAGGAAGTGGCTGATATTGAGAAAACATACCAGTGGCTGGAGAAGGCTGGTCTCAGGGACAGCAGAGGCACTGATCATGGCAGCACAAGAACAGGCCTTAAACACAAGATCGAAAAAGGCTGGGGTCTACCACACCAGACAGGACCCAACCTGCAGACTGTGCAACAGCAGAGTGCAGCGCAAGATGCATTCAGGTAAGGCATACTTGGAGCGTCACAACCAAGTGGCCAGCATAGTATATAGAAACATCTGTGCCGAGTATGGAGGTTGAAGAATCAAAGTGGGCAACACCTCCAAAGTGACTGACAACGACGAGCTAAGATCCTGTGGGACTTCCAGATCCAGATCGATAAGATAGTGGTGGCTAATCAACCGGATATCGTGGTGTTCGACAAGCAGGATAAGAAGGCAGTAGAGGTATATGTCGCCATCCCAAGTGATGGCAATATCAGGAAGAAGGAACACAAGAAGCTCAAGAAATACCAAGGGCTGAAAGAGGAGTTGGAAAGGATGTGGGGAGTAAAGGCATCAGTGGTACCAGTGGTGATAGGGGCACTCGGGGTAACTCCCAAACTGGGAGAGTGGCTCCAACAAATCCCAGGAATAACATCTAAGATCTCTGTCCAGAAGAAAGCAATCCTAGGAACAGCTAAGATCCTGGCCAGGACCCTCAGGATCCCAGACCTCTGGTAGAGGACCCGAGCTTGAAGGAGACACAAGACCGCCCACAGAGAGGGTGAGTGGGGATTTTTTTTTTTTCATATATGTATATATGTGTGTGTGTGGAGGAGGTTCAATTTTTCACCAATTTTTCAATATACCTCTTTTTCACCACCACCTCTGTTTTTTCGTACTTAAAGTGGCTTCATTTGCCATAGCAGTTAATTACAATATTCAGGTTTCCATAAGCCTGATTTTATGTGCATTTTCAATTTGCGCATAAAAAACCTTGAATAGACACACAGATAATTTATTAAAAAAAAATTCTAATAAAAATATAGAATCCTGAAATATCATATAAAATGTAATATAAATTTGAATAACTGCAATGGAAACACATTAAGCTAATAGAGATCACATGACTTAAATGTCACACAACTCACCTGTCTTCAAATGCAGGAGACAAACAGTGGTGGCAGCAGCAGATGAAAAGCACACACTGTAAATGTATCTCTAGTATTAGTTGACTATTTGTAGTATTTCAAATCCAGTCAAGTCCATCAAGTCCATTTTGCTATTTTTATTGCATCTCCATTAAGGTAGTTGTGCTCTTTAATTGAGTCAACATG
>KV751442.1:75542-113233 GCA_001698575.1 Mola mola
TCAGACAGAAGAGGGTTTTGAGGAAAAATTGTTAACTTGTCAATTTCAATGCCATATGTTAAAAAAAGATCAAGGATATGATTGAAGCAGTGAGTGGGTTCATTCACATGCTGGGAAAAGTCAATTGAGTCTAATAATGAAAGCAATGCAGAACTAAGGCTGTGACTTTCTACATCTACATGAATATTGAAATCACCCATTATAATGATTTTATCTGTACTGAGTACTAACTCTGATAGAAACTCAGAAAACTCTGATAGGAACTCTGAGTACGGACCAGGTGGACGATATACTGTAACTAGCAGAACTGTTTTTTTCAACTTTCCAGTTTGAGTGAGAAAGACTGAGAGTGAGGCTTTCAAAAGACCTATAGCCAGATTTTGGCCTAGGGTTGATTAATAATCTGGACTGAAATATCGCAGCCACCCCTCCTCCTCGACCTATGGTACGAAGAATGTGAAAATTAACATGAGTGGGGGATGTAGATTCATTTATACTGACATACTCATCCTGCTGCAGCCAGGTTTCAGTGATACAAAATAAAACAATAAGATGATCAGTTATCAGATCATGACTAGCAGAGATTTGGATGACAGTGATCGGATATTCAACGATCCACATTTAATTGCGGTATTATTTTAATAATTTACCCATTTACTCACACATTCATGCACTCGTGGCAGAGGCTACTATACCAGGGTCCACTTACTCATCAGCTCAACCGAAAACCATTCACACAAACACTCACACTGATGAAACAACCATTCAAAGTTCAGTATCTTGCCCAAGGACACATGTAGGCTGCAAGGACTGGGGATTGAAAAACAAACCTTCTGCCTCAACACTTTTTGTTTATATATCTGAACAGAAAAGCTTCACTTCCATTCATGGTAGTACTTTACCTGATTGACTCAATAATAGCACTAAATTTAAGGTAAACATGCTTAACTATAGGCACTACTTGCCTTTATAAGATAATTTTTGTTTTTTTACTGGTCAATAAACTACTTAAATCTTTACAGAAAGCATTGATACAGTGCACAAAATAATAAAAAAAATAAGTAGATAGAAAAATAGCTTTATTCTCTTCATCTCCCCATCCTGTGCTTTCCACTTCTCTTTGTGCACCGCTTTTTCAAAGTGCCTTAGCGTTGAGCTGCTCACTTTTCAATAACACTGATTAAAAATGTCCGATGCATCAACAAGACTTAGCTGACTGCAGATTTAGTTTTCCTGTGCAAAGGTTTCCAAGGAGTACTGGAGAAAAGTAGTAAAGAAATTAAGAATAATAGAATAAGAGTTACTGCTGGATTATCTGAAGTGTGTGTCTGTCTAACCAAGGAAGGTTGTTCTTCTCTGAAAATTGCTGTCTGTGTGACTGAGTATGAAATGTGTAATTCCAAGACACAAGCCTCGGAGGATGGATGAGGTGAAAAGTGTCTGTGTGCAAGTTTGTGTACCTATTACATTTATGACATAAAGTCTGACTATAGGGTCCAGAAGTCCTCTTGAGGCCCAAAGACCTAATGTGACAAAACTATAATATGTAACATAGTTGGGATTAGGTTAGTCTAGGCTTGGGTAAGGGCTTCTTTTAGCTGTAGACAATGAATAAAAGCCAATTCAACATCTTTGAAGATCTCGGGGTGCCAATCCTGGCATATGAATAATATTTTCCACATCATGAACTTGGAGCTTTCTTCAATTTGTAACTATTTATCTCTGGTCTCTTCTTAGAAGAATATCATACCTTTTTCACAGGCTCACATATAATGTCCCCCTGGCCCTCTTGCTAAATAAAAATAATATATATAATATATATTATGACAAGCTATTTGTACTTCGTAACTCATAGAAAAACTCATTACAACAAAATAAAACTCAGAAATGGTCCTTGTTCCTCTTCCATCCCTCTCTCTCCATAATGAATTTACTCAGGGAGTGAGGAGAGAGAGACTGAGAAAGCGTACATCGAGAGGCATTATGGGATTTGGTCTGCCTCTTTGGGCTTCTGAAAACCTTATGTTGGGTTCTTCATATTCCAGGATCTGAGCAAAGGGGTGCCAAGCTGGGGTCCAGGGTTGAGACTCCTGAAGGTTTCAGGTTTCTAGCTTGATGCCCACTGCCTTGATGCCTTATTATTACTGTTGTTAATATTGTTGTTATTATTATAGTTATTATTCAAGTAAGCCAACCAGTTAAGGCAGAGAGCTGTCCACCTTGAGCCAGGGTCTGCTCTGTGGTTTCCGCCTGTAAAAAGTTTATCTGAGCACTGCATGTTGCCCTGTTGCAGTCATGATAAGTTTGTTGGGTATAAATCACAGAATATTGTCTTGATCTGCTCTTCATTAACAGTGTCTTGAGACAATATTTTGTGTGATTTGGTGCTATACAAACAATATTTGACTTGACTTGACTTGACTCAACTTAATGGGAGCTCGTGATCAGGCCTTGATGTCTGGTTTCTTTGATTGAATGGGCACTGACATTCAAATTGGCTATGCTGCATGCTTTGACCTCAACAAAGAGGGTGGGTGAGCTGACAGCTCTGTCTGTTAATCCCTGCTGTTCGTTACTCCAGGGTGACCACAGTTTGTTGGTTATCTGGTTGTACCTCTCTTTGTCCTAAGAATATAATCTGCTCATTTGGGTTGAGGGTTATTTAGTTGGATGCATTCCGCCTTTATTCCCACACAAGGCTCCAGAAAGAGGCTGCATCTGCTTTGTTAATTTCACATGTTAGCATGCTATGTTATATGCAGGACACCCATCAGCTGCAAGGACCAGTAAACCTACTTGCCTTGAGGATGACATGACTGGAAATGCCCTGTCTAAGAAGCACCTTGCTAGTTGGTAATGTAAGCATATTTCTCCGTGCTATCGGTAGGCTGGATGACCCTCCCTTATCATAGTGTAGCGTGCTGTTGGTGTGTGCGCTTGCATTGCAATGTATGTGTGTTCAGTGTTTAGTGTTCCATGTTCGGTGTTCAGAGGAGGGGTGCAGGGTTGATGCTGTTTGCATGGTTGTGTGAGTGTAAACGCATTGCTGAGGTGGGGGCATTACACCTTAGGTTAATGTTGTGAATGTTAGCAATGTCACTGGGAATGTAGTGAGTAGGACAAACGTGGTCAGTGCTGTGTACGCCTATTAAAGAGAGTTGTGTGAGTGACTTGTCAAAATAAAAGCATTCCCTGCACGAAACAGCGGGTGATTACTTTATTCAAGTTACAACACTCAAGGGTGCTACAATATGCTGTGTTGAAATTTTGACAGCCCCGTTCTGTGGGGTTTATGTCAAGGACATATGCATAATATCGGCGTGGATAACACTATGTCCATTTGTCCTGAAAGTCTTTTTGTGTAACTGTACTCTGTGTAAGGAATGGATAAGTAGTTTCTTTAATAGTGTATTACATAATTAAGAAGTATTCAATACTTGGCTAAAAAAATAAAATAAAATTTGTGGCACAGGGTGGAAGACTAGAAATGAGTTATAGTGGAACAAAGGGCTGCGTGAGATCGTGGATGGAGGGGACAAAAGTGGATTACAAACTGCTCATACACTGGTTTCCTGAAGCAGTCGAGCTTTGAGCTGGAAATTCAATACATATCACAGCAGAGAGGTCATGATTCAATATGTTGCAGTATATTGTGGTACAGAAAGCAAGACGATCCGTTGTTTTTTGACATGTGCTTTTTCTTTTTATGCTTGTGCTTGTGATTCTTGTGTCTCAGGAGTTGAAGAGTTTCACACATTGCTGTCTAGTGGTCAGGTTTAAAACACTAAGTCAATCAAAGTGACAAAACTTTGCCTGATCGCTACAACTAATTAAAAATCTGTTTTTGTTTGTTAAACGACACAGTATTACCAAAAAATATTCATAGTATTGCATCCATGTTTGAAATGTATCCAGATCCAGCATCAGGATTCAGATCTCTCAAAAAACATTAATTTCTTAGACCAAGTCTTACAATCTCAAGTTTCATCAGAATGTGACTTCAATGTTTGAAAATTAAATCCATACACACTCAGTTGAATGGTGCAGTGATTAGCAAAAATATCTAGAAAATATACTTATTGGCATTTCTGGGTGCCTCAGTGAACCGTATTGACCGGCCAACGCTGTGCCTTATTCCGGATGAAACATTTTGTGCGAAAATATGTGGGATATGCTGGTATTCCTGTTTTATAAGCATATTCTGGATATGTATACAGCACATTTGTGCCTAAATTGGAGTGTTTATGGCAGTAATGAACAATGGTTTGTCATCTCGCATGTGTCTTATCTTGGTTAAGTGCAGTATGGACTACCGGGAATTACAATTTGTGAGGCTTTTACGCTGACTCTACATGGAGTACAATAAAAATTAATGTTTGGAGAGGTGACACAAGTCAAACACAACTAGGGCATTCATAACGTGTAGTGCAATCCAGAGTTTGAGACAGATTGGCACACAGATGACACATCATTCGCTGTGGTTCCGCTACACATGTTTTAGGATTGAAGTTTGATCAAAACTGGTATCAGATACAGGTCGACATGGCAAATTCTCCACATGAAGTTACAGAGCCACACAGGCAGCCATTGTGCCGCCTGTGATATCAAGCTCACAGCACCGTCCAAATGTACTGTATGGAGCATATGAGAATGTGAAATAATCTGCCTCCTGCCTCTGCCCTGCCAGAGCGCCACATGGGATTTTAAGAGGAACACACGGAGAGGCTGAGCTCTGCAGCAGCCCGGCAACGTGAGGAATCAAGCAACAGCGCGTACCGTGATTTATGCTTTTCACCACTTTCTCCATCTGGCTATTCTGTGTGGATAATGAAAACTGCAGCTGCCTGCAGCGTTTATCTGAGCAATTACGTGGCGCCGAAATTCTGATATGATTAGAGGTTAAAAGAGGCAGATGCCAGCAAATAAAATCTGTTAAATGTCTTGCGACAGAACTACAAAGCCCATGATGGTAATTAAATGTCAACAAAGGTGGAAGGACTGGATTTTTAAGGTCAACGTCTGAGTGGCACGCCTGGTCTTGTCTTTTTAATATTAACTAACACCTCTGCCCGGAAATGAAAATCCACTGCAATAACAGGATTTATTTTATTTTTTTATTTATTTTTTTTTTTAAGTATTTCTTTATTTCTCATAACCTTAGAATACGGATACCGAAACAACATTATTATCACCTACACTGTCTTTTGAAGGCTTCAAGGTAAGTATTTGTTTAAACAATTTTTGCTATTAAAGCGAATTGGCCATATTGGTTAGCGGACATGCAGTAGCAATAAATAAGGCAATGCCCATAAAACCAATTTCAGTAACATGGATAAAACATTGCAGATATGGCATACATCCAAACCTTGCCCATCCTGCTCTTTGGTCCATTTTTATTTTAGTCCTCCTAATTTGAGCAACATGGTCACTATTAATGCGCTTGTGAAAATGAACAATGACATTGCATTTAACAGTCTGGCAGGTAATTTTTCTTCCCAGAGAAGGTAGAATGCTGGCAGTTCTGGTGTTTAAGGATGTGGAGACCAGAACTTCTAATAAAGGGGCAAACAGTTGTTTTCCATCATTCCCTCCCAAAATCTCCCACATTGACTCACTACTGTATATACAATGACATTTTTACCTTGATACAGCTTTTGAGAATTAAAAGCAATCCAGTTAGTAGAAACTGGGGTGGTGTGCCAAGTCTGTGCTCTCTGGATTGACTACACCACACACTGAAACTTGTTTGTGCATGTCTCCAGCAGCACTCCTGCACTATGACATTAGCACCAGGCCAAATGCGATGTTTTTGTTTGTTTGTATGTTTGTTTTTATAGCATGGTGCAATCATTGAAGCCATGCAGAGATACCACAATGATTGATTCTGTCAGATTTTCTCTCTATCCACTACGGTCTGACCAAGACCGCAGTTGATTTTAGTATGATTTCGTTAGATTGGTCAGATAGCCAAAAAGAAAAGCATGTCTCCAGCAGCACTCCTGCACTATGACATTAGCACCAGGCCAAATGCGATGTTTTTGTTTGTTTGTATGTTTGTTTTTATAGCATGGTGCAATCATTGAAGCCATGCAGAGATACCACAATGATTGATTCTGTCAGATTTTCTCTCTATCCACTACGGTCTGACCAAGACCGCAGTTGATTTTAGTATGATTTCGTTAGATTGGTCAGATAGCCAAAAAGAAAAGAAAAACAGAAAATGTTTGAAAGAGGAAAATATGAAGAAGAAAACCAATTACTAAGCCAGAGAGGGGAAGCAATGGTAAAAAAGGGGGGGAAAAATTGTCATCCATGAAGCAGAAATAAAGTCCACATACACAATTAAAAACAAAGGTAGACCTCTGCCTAAAATCCATAAATACAATTGATTACAAATAGGAAATTTTACATTGACACACTTTAAAAATTCTAATAAATTAGACTGATTTCATGACATGCCATAGGAATCTCACTATAATAGTCTTGCTGCCGAGTTCATGAGAAAGATGTAACTGCACTCACCCCTTGAGGGTCTTTTTTATTTCCTAGCTAATGGGAGAGCCAAAGTATGTCCCTTTAGAGCCTTCATATCTGCATGTTGCTAGAGATTACAAGCCATTTGTTGTAAAACAAAGCAAAACAAACAAACAAAAAACAGCAACAAAAGTTCTGCCATAACAGGACCCAGTAACAAGGTTACAGGCTCCACCCTCTACTGGATCCTATGAACCAAGTTCGATCATTTGGTAATGAGCCGATGGCTGTCAGCAGTGTTAAGACTTTGGTGAATTTAAACAGTCAACATAAAACATAGATAACACACATGAATAACGGAATCATTGGAGGCAGAAGCACAGTAAATGGAATAATCTCCTGCAAGTACACTGCAGAATCTAATGTAGGGGTAAAGGGGAGCCATGGCCACACTGTTACCATGTCAAACCTTCATTCAGGAGATTACTGAAGATCAACCGGCTCAATTAACTGTCAGTGCAAGAAATGATACGATGAAAGCAAGGATAAAACTTTGATTTTAAACAATGTAAGTCTTCAAAGCTACTATTTCTCAATTTTATGTGGAAGCTTAAATCGATGTCTGTCCTGATTTACAGTTCCACATAAATGGTTATCTAAGTAAATCATTCCAAAGCCGCTAAGAAAAAAGCCAGTTAAACTGATAATGTCAGCAATTTAAAGTCCATTACACATGTACATGCAGGATTTAAAACAGAGGCTAGACTGGAAGAAGGGAATATAAGAGGCAATATTGATGTAGCAAGTGAAGTGGATGAATACAATATGTGTTCATAAATACATTCACAGGAACACACACACCTGCACACAATGTGCAAAATCCACAAAGTACGTGCTACAGATGAATTATATGTGAAACAAACACAATTTGCACTGCCAAACAGATAGTGTCCAGGGTATGCCTGTCCCATTTACATGCATGTAAATGAAAGAATATTAAAATATTAGCGCAAAATTGCCCCCTCCCAAATCTCATCTAATTCACAAAGGAAAGCACTAATTGACACAGGCTAACTAATTGACATATTGTTTATACGGAGGTGATGGCTCCTTAATGCCGGGTGTGTATAAGAAAGGATTTTTCAAAGGATGCAACCCAAATGTTTACAGCTATATGTTGGATTTCTGTAAGCTATATTCAAGGGTAGGTTATCGTCTAAAACCGCTCTATATTAAATTTGCGTTGTAATAACTATATTTTGTTTTGGCAGTAAATATTGGTGATTTCACTATTCAGTAATATGCTGTATTTTCATCCCACATTTTTTATGCATGAAAATAGTGTCTAAATACGGTTAATAGTATTAAATAATGTTAATACTTTTACTCACATTGTCTGTATGTCTTGGGTCATCCACTAAATGCAAAATGCTTCAAAAACAAAAGCAAATAGATCACTAATACTCCAAAACACCAGAGCAATCAATGCAACTCAGCTTCTCACCCTGAGATACAATTCATCAGCCTCACTGATGTTACCTAAAGAGTCAAGACCATGGACATCTCAGCTCTAAGACATATAGGTTCGGACATACGGCAAGATTCTGGACCATCAAGAGCTCCACACAAACCCATTTATTTTCTTCAGTCAAATGCAGTCAAAGTTGTGTCATGAAAAAAATAAATAAATGAATTACTGTATTTGTTTTTCTTCCCTCTGTCTAAATACCATTGTGTGGCAGACCCAGCGGGCTATGGTTGGTGGGATGGGGTACTGTCTTCATGATGTAAGGTTACCAATTTGTTGATGCTGGACTTGCCGCGCATTGGAATATGTAGAAACCATGGCACATTGATTTATTTTAGCCTTTTTCTTTCTTTTTTTTTTTTTTTTAAATAAACTTACCCAAGGTCAAAAATAATAAAAGGTAAATGTTCACATAGAAATGGCTGATTGTTGCATGATTAATTAAATGGTCACTCTATGGGTACTACTATCTTAAATTCATGAACACATTATTGCACACTGATAATTTGCAGGAATGTAGCCCAGTCTACTGGACTGTGTTCTTGATTGAAAGCATGTACAAGGCGGCCAAACTATCATCAGACATCCTAACCCTTCTCCAACAAGTGTCATGGGAGCAGCAGTACGTGATGGTGGAACAGTGGTTAAAATGTTTAACCGGATGTACTTTAAACAGGCTCCATGCTCTACTGGACTCTATGTGTAGAGCTTGATGGGTAATAACTCTGCAGCAACTACCATTTACCTACCCTACCACACTGCACCTGGCCATGCTTGGGGTAACCATGCACTATACATCCAACCGCAGTCATTGTCGGGAGGGAGTAGGAGGCTAAAGTGGCATGAGAAACCTGAGGTAGCTACGGGTAAACCCCGAGTGTTGAGCAACATCTAGCAAACCAGTGTGAACCACCCCACCGTGAACTCAGACCCTTCGTAGAAGCTTGACATGTCTAAGAGGTAGAAACCTCGATGGACTGCGATATAACACAATAACACACAACCCATTAACCAGGTCTTACACTTTGTGTTGAGCATGTTTGGACCAGAAAGGTACAGTTGTATCCCCATGTCATAGCGGATGCAACCTTTCCCATCTTGTAGGATATCTGACAGCTTTATATAGTTGCATTTAAATCGGCTGTCTGGTGGGCCAAATGTTAGCCTGTGTAAGATAGAACAGTTCATCTTCAGTGGTTGCAAAAGTAATATGATAGTAATATAAGTATTATGATAGTAATATGAGGTACTAGTTCCTTAGCTACAAGGAGAGGGAAGGGCAGACACAACAAAAAAAACAAAAGAGCAGATGGGATGGAGAAGAAGTGGAGGTGGTAGAGAGCATTGGCACAAACTATGTCACCCAAAGAGGATTATTAAGGTCTACATGGAAAAAAAACACAGCAAAGATACACAGAAAAAGCAGTGAAGAGGGAACACGGGGCAATAATCTGATATAAATAAGGTAGAAAGGAGTGTGTGGATACTTTCACAAAGGAAAGAATTTATTTAAAAGACAGAAAAGACAGATTTAGTCTTCTGTTCTGGAACCACATTTTTGCTGTATATTTTTAGTATGTTATCATAACCTATATATTGGAGCTGTAAAAAATTCCAAATGTGTTTTCTGTGATGACAGGGTATCCGCAACATTTCTGAAAACATGAAAACAATGAAAACATGGCACAAGACATACATGCATGAGAACCTCTAGTTGTGAATTTTATAACAAAACACCCTAAAGGTGTTTTCCTTAGTTGTAGTGTCATATTTTTGATGTTGTTGTGATTTTTTAATTGTTGATTTGTTTTTGTCATAATCATGTATAGACTCTCTGTTTGTCATGAACCCTGCGCCTGCTTGTGATACGAGATAAATAATGAAGAAAGCTAAGTGGTCACACATAAGCCATTCTTTTGTCCCTACAACAGAAAGTATACCAGACCCTTCTCTGACCCTAAAGCCAATCCCAAAAATCATCTGGCATGGTGACAAATGCTCTGCTTGGTGTGAATTCTTGAGTGCTTGAAACCTTAGGGGTGACATGAAATTAAAACCAGTACAGGTCATTATAAATTGTTTCTAAATTATGGCATGCCAAAGAACATGGGGCCAAAACTCAAGACTCTTCCATAATACGTAAGACTTTTCCCCATTTTTCTTTGACATTTTGGGAATTGTAAACTGATATCAGTAAACACAAGGCACTGAAAAGTTTTGTTAACTGAACTGAACTGAACTAAAAACAGGAAAAGATTATATAATCGCAGTCCTGGCTCTTCTACGTGTCAGGGGTGACTGTGGCTCAGATGGTAGTGGTGGCCAGTGATTGAAAAGTTTCTAGTTTGATTCCAGACCCTGCAGCCAACATGTCGAAGTGTCCTTGAGCAAGACACTGAATCCCAAATGGCTCCTGATGCTGCAGTCTGTGTTTCCAGTTTATTTTGAAGTTATTGTCGCGTCTTAATTCCCTTATCCTGTAAAGATTTCTTTCCTCCTATGTGATTGTGTTTTCTACCCCTTCCTTGTGTATTTAAGCCATGTGTTAGGCTCTCTTTCTCTTTCTGTCTACTGTGTGTGAGCAACACCCATATGCTCAGAAGAAACAACACAAAATGCTGGATGTCCTCCGTTGTTTCATTTGTTTGGTGTTATGGTGTCTTTGTGTTACGGTTGCCAGTGGAAACACACACCTATAATGAGTTTACTGTTCCCAATTGTGCTTAACCAAATTGAACTGAACTATACTGCTTGGTGGAAACGTAGCTTTACATGCATATGCTAAGTTCATATACTCGGTAAACGTTTTGTAGGTAATGTAAATTAATTTACCTTTATTTTAAACTTGTGAAGGCTTAACACACATGCTTATTTTAACCCAAAACCTTACCAAGCTGTGACTGTTTAAGAACATCAATCATATGTTTGTCCTTTACAGTTCAGAAGTAATGACAAAGTATTTGTTGTTGTGCCTCTATACACCACCACAATGGATCTGAAGTAAAACAACCATGATGTGAAAGAAGTGCAGACTTTTGGCTTAGATTTAAGAGGTTTCATTAAAATACGCCATTTAATGTTTAAGATTATAGCTATTTCATATAGTGTGCCTATATCGCTGAAGATCTCTGAGAAGATGAAAATATCATTGTCAAAGTCCACAATCAAGTGACGCCTTCATGAATGTAAATAAAGACGATTTACAACAAGGTGCAAGCAACTGGTAACGTTAAAGAACTGTTTAAACAGGCTCACTGGCTATAGATGGTTTAGCAATTTGAATTCTGAGGTGTATAGTACTCTCTTCTCACATTCAGCAAAATGCTAAAAACCTGGTAGGCTGGCACTTTATAGTGCAGATAAGCAACTCAAGACATTTTGAGGGCAGAGAAACAGAATATTCTTCACTGACCAAATCGGTCACCTGATCTCAACCCAGTAGAGCAGCTTTTGGTTACAGAAGACAAAACTGAAGAAACAAAGACCAACAAATAAGCGGCAACTGCAAATGGTTGCAGTGAATGTCATGGTGTATGGGTTGGCCTGGGCGTGGCTCTCGACTCTACAAGCCTATCTGCAATCAGCTCATCACCCGTCCCAGTCTGCTCATCTGGCTCATCAACTCATCAATCTGCAGTATATCTTCCCCAGCTCTTCGTATCCACTTAAGCGGTAGCGTACGCTCAGGCATTGACTCGTGATTGTTCCTAGTTGGTTCTGTATTAACTGTTGTTTCTCTCTTGCCAGTATTCCTGGACCACTACTCGCCTGCCGGCCTGCCTGCTTGCCAGCTTTCCAACCCACTACCGCCTGCTTCCTCCTGCCAGCCCACGCACTTTCTAGCAATAAAGCCTGCTTCACCCATAACCACGTTGGTCTGTGTCTGAGTTTGGGTCCACCACGCTACACCTAACAGAACGATCTGGCCAACATGGAACCGGCAGACTCGGACAATCCCCACCTGTCCACAGTTAACCTCCGTCAGGCTCTTGCCACCCAAGGGAACCATCATGACCAAATTCTCAGGGAGGTTGTGGAGACATTAAGGGGCCTCACCAACACTGTGTCTCGGATTGAGAATCAGCTCAACCCTGACCCCATCCACCATTCTGGAGAGTCTGCTTACCTGTCAAAAGAGCCTCATGTTCCGGCGCCGGAGCGTTACGACGGAGATATGGGGACGTGCAGGTCCTTCTTGCTCCAGTGCTGCCTCGTTTTCGAGCTGCAACCTCACTTATACTCCACCGATAGGTCCAAGGTAGTTTATATCGTGGGATTCCTTACGGGGAAAGCGAAAGCTTGGGGAGCAGCAGTGTGGGAAAGCTCCGTCGTATAATAATTTTGTCGCCGAAATGAGGAAGGTCTTCGATCATCCGGTCAGGGGTAGAGATGCCAGTAAGCGTCTGTTGTCCCTTCGTCAGGGTTCCCACAGTGTAGCAGAGTTTTCTGTCGAATTCAGGACGTTAGGGGCAGAGTCTGGGTGGAATGACGAGGCACTTCAGGGGTCCCTAGCCGCTAGCTCATCTTTAACCGGGTCGCTGAGCCCGCTTAAAAATGACCTACCGGCTAGGGACGAGTCCACTGTGATATTTTTTGTGTATGTGTTTTAATGTCATGTAATTATATTTATATAATCAGGCTCTGAAAATAGTAAATAAATAGCAAGTCAGTTGGTATCATTGTCAGATGCTAAAAACATATAACGTACAAGTTTGGGATGCCTCAGTCTTTGTTTTCACAAGTTAATAATTTAAAATATAAAGTATATAGTTTAGCCATGGAGCGTCTTTTCAGTATCATTTGAAGACAAGACAGTTAACGGAGTGACCAGGAGCATGATGAATAGTAACTGTAAAATACCACATCATAGATCCACAATTGGACAGTTGGCTTTCTCCATAAAGGGCTGAAACACATGAGCAACTTAAATCAAATTAATTGCAAATATAAAATTATTCCCAATGAAGGTTAAGTACTGACTAAAAGCAAAACAATGGTGTACCCATTTTTAGCTAAACAATCTTAATAGAGTTTATATTTGTCTTGTAATGTGATATGAGATATAGTATGTGTGTTCTAGTATGTGTATTTTATATTGTGTATTGTTGAAAGCTTATTGTGTTCATTAAGTTGTTCATGTGATAGCCAAACCAGGATAAAGAGTTGAAAATGAGCAATCGCTTTATCTATCAATTTGTCTATTTTTCTTTAAAAACAAGGAATTGCTCTCTTGTCTGTCTGTATCTTGCATAAACCCAAAACTGTTGGTCTGATTAACTTTAGACTTGGCAACTGTGTTGCTGATGCCATGAGGATGTGCAGCTCTGCTTTTTTTTTTTGCAGTCTGGATGTGAGAGAGGATCGATATTAACAATTTTACATTGAGCACTTCTTCTAAGCAAAAAACATAGATAGTACCACTCAGCCAACTCACATTTTGGTTGAAGATGGGATTGCATCTGCTGCAGGCAGATGCAATCCCTTTGTGGATGACTTATTCACTGAAAATCTGTGTTTTAACAGCTAAAAGTAGTTCCCAGGAAATAGTCAATTTGTTGAGAAAGCAAAAGTCATCAACATTCTTTGTTAGGTACTGAGTTGTATTAGAAGTTGCAAAATTTAATTAGGATTTACCTCAGCAAAGATAAAAATAAAAACAAACAAAAAAAAACCTGCGATATGACACGATCAATTCCCATCACCACTTATGTAAAGAGATAACAGTACTTGCTAATAAGCCAGTATGGCCTTGAATCTGATGTCTTGCTGGACTGCCTCACCAATAAAACCACTTTTGAACAACTTGAGATGCTGATCATGACATACAAAAAAAATGTCCCATCTCTCTCTTAGTCCTTGTCTTTTTAATTGGATCTCTGTAAGAGCATGTCTGTTGTGAGCATGCCTATCCTTAATGTTTACTGAATGTATGCATGCATATGTTCTTTTAAACAGTGTATGCACATATTTGGCAAATACCTGCTGCTGATTGTAATACATATACAGACAATATATTCATATAAAGGAAATGTTAATTATGATGGTGCACATGTTGGCAGTGGTGCTGCTATCCTTGAAATAGTTTACTTTGCTCCGTTGTATGTTTGTCTGTCGATCAGCAACTTCACGTACGTTGTGATGTGGGGACGTTGTGTTGTGAAGTTGACTTTATCCAGAATTATTACAATGATGAGCACAAGCCAAAGAAGATTCAACTTGGGTCTTTGTGGATGACTATATCTGACTGGAAACGCAGTAGGCAGAATTCTGTCTAAATTTAAGATTTTGTTATCGTGCCCTCGAAGGTGTTGAAAGATTGCATGATTATATCAATATTAGGCTCCACTCAGGGATCCCTTAACAGATTATTGTGCTAGCAGACCTCACAGCACACCAGGTGTACACCAGAAGGTTTACACATATGGTGTACAAATATTACTTTCGGAGACAGACACTCTGCCACATTTAGAGCAAGACGCCAGCCATTTTTCCTGCCATGAGAGTTTTGCGGCTCTTACTAGAATGGCTATATACATTACTAAAACCAACTAACTAAATATCTTGCTATCACCCGTCAGAAAACTGGCATCACTCTGATAGGATTTTTATTGTAGTTAGAGACTTTTAAAGTAACATTAGAGATGTCCCAGCAGAAAGGTAACCCAACTACTCAATGTGTGTGTCAACAATTATATATGTATTAAGATTAAGGACTTTTTAACAAAAGAAGCATAGACTGTCAGACTGGTAACCAATTACTCTAAGGGTGCACTTACATTTGGCCCAGTTGTTTTTGCCCTCGATCCTTTGTGCATCGAGAATGCATGGTACGGATGGTCTAATGTGACTGCATCCTAACTTAACATTAGCACTGAAACTCCAAAAGGTTGGCCTGTTGAGTTTTATCCTGTACTTTCTTTACACTCAACACTGCACACCAAAACACAATGCAAACACAACAGTTTGCAGATGACATTACTTTGGTGAGAAAAGTAGGAAAACCACCCCCTCTGAATAGAGGATGACCGCCATTAAATTGCTCGGCACACACATCCTGTCCTCACATGGACTGAAACCCCATCGTCTCTGGTGAAGAAGGGACAGCAGTGGCTCTTCTTCAAGAGGACAGTCAGGAGAAGCAACATTTCCCAACAGCTGCTTCTTCTACCACTGCTCTGCAGAGAGCATAATCACTTCCAGCATCCTGGTGTGATATGCTAGAGCTGCACTGTGGCAGAGAAAAAAAAGTTTGCATCCAATCATCAACTCAGCACAGAAAATCACATGCTCACAGCTACCTTCAATTGAAGACATTTACAGAACCAGGTTCTCTCAACTCTCCTCTGCCCTCTGGGGTTAGGAGGGGGGTTCAACATAATAAAAGACTCATCTTAGCCTGGCAACACCTCTTCACCAATGGAAGGTGATATCGGTCTATTAAGACCTGCACCTCCACACTCTTGAACAGTTTTTATTTGCATGCAATAAAAGCACTAAAAGTTTCAATGAAAGAGTACTTAGTTTGACCTATGGATACTGCAATATGGAATGTTTGCATTTTTATGTTTTCTGTTGTCTGTATGTATGCTGAGAAAATCTGTTTCTTTACTCTTCTTTTTTATGTATGTAGTACTGAGGAGAATCACTAAAGCATTGATGACAATGATAATAAAAGTGTTCATATTCTGATTCTGATAAAACAGATAAACACACAGTACATACATACATATACAGTATGACATCTGCTAAAGTAAACAAAGAGAATAAAGAGTTTGATTAGAAATGTTTCTGTTTTATTATTTCCCCAAATAAAGGTTTAGTTGACAACAATACGCTTAGTTAATAACAATATTCCAGGCAGCACTAGACCACAAAAGCAAAGCAACTTGGAAGTAGTTCAACAAACTGATATTACTGAAAAATATTATCAGGTGGCCTGACCTTGTACTAATAAGGACTTTGATTTTTATTTAGTTTTTGTTTATTTGTGTAGTGACATAATTATTTTCTAGCTGTGTACAATGCAACATAAATAAATATGTGACTGTTTGTCCTGTGTATTCATTGATTTTTATTGGATATTCATCAAAAAATCATTGTGCAATTGTCTATAATGTGTGTGTGTGTGTGTGAAGTTAAATTGTATGTAAGGAGTACTACATTTCTTAATGTGCATAATTTAAAAAATGTACAAAACACCAATTGACCATACCCAATTGCCACCCCTCCCATCCAGCACCTAAAATAAATTCACTTTCAGTGGAAACGCAAATGCAAATTTTCGAAGCAATCAGCATTTTGCTGCCTGACTGAAATACATGGGGATACCATATATAGTCAAGCAGCTCCATCTGAGAGGCTAATAGTTAAGTAATGGCATGCGTTGGGAACTTTGCAATGCCTCTTCCTAGAAAAAAGAGGCTGAAGATGGGTGGTGGTGGTAGTGTGTTAGAGAGTACAGCTGGAGCAGTACTTTTTGTATAAAGGAAAGGAGGATGCGGGCTGACATATGCAGTGGATTTATCCTAACGTGTATACATAACTCTATGAAAATGAAAAGGATTAAGAGAAAATGATCTGAAAGGATCAAATTATTGATCAAACTATCAGTACCCCAGGACGCTATAAGAGAGGTGTCCACTTATAGTCCATGCTAGCCGTTAGGTCATAAGAAAGGAACCTTTGTTTTCAAGCAGGTGGTTTTAAATGTTTTGGCTGATTAGTGTATCTATTCTTTGGCAATACATGAATGAGGTAGGATGTAATTAGCTTTGCATGAATAAATAGTTGAATGTGTGAACACCCACTTTCAGTTGCTGTGCAGGTCAACGGGTACTAAATCAAACAATAAGTTGGGTCATACTTTAAAACCAGGAAGCAATTCGCCACTGCCTATTTAAAACCGTAATATTGAGTAACCTTTGTGGTTGCAACTCTATATCTAGTATAAACACTAAATACAGTGTATATATATATTATTATTTTTATTCCTTTGATTGTTGGCTCTAATTTTCATCACATCCCCTCTGTCCTCCCTTCTTCTTTTATTTATTTTTATTCCTTTCCTAAAAACTTTGTTTCACTCACATTTTTTATTTCATTCCCTTGCACCTTCATCCTCATCCACAAACCATGTCCTTGCGTGTGACTCATTCAGGGCCACACATTTCCTGATGTCAGCAGTTCTCTGTATAAATAAAGAAACGTAGTAATGAAGATACCAAAATATATATTCGTGAGTAAGCACTGACGCCCATATTACAATCTTTGATTCTAGCATATCCCATTAGCCTCCTTGCCTAATGTTTGATTGTTCTTTGCATTTACCTAAAAACTATTAGAGGCATGCTGAAAACAAGGTTTTCACATTAATATAAAACCGTGGGTCAAACTTCCTGCAGACTGCTGACAAAAATCTCCCTGTACACCTTCCTCTTTGTCACCTTTCCTGGGGTGAGTCTTTCTTTCTTTGATGTCAGAAGATTACTCAGTATTGTAAACACAGTTACGAAAATTGTATTCATTATTCTTAAATTTTACACACTGAACCTTTAAATAGTGCCAGTTTCATTTACATTTGTATTAGTTCTTTTAGAAACAAGTACCTCTATCATTATTGTTTTACTTTATTATCATAAATGTTGCTCAGTCCAAATCCTTACTCTGCATCAATGTCAGTGTTCCACAACTAATTATATCCTCCCAAGGTAGCTGGTGCATCGGGTCAAAAATCCTATTTGAAATGAGTTTATTTTCAGCACAGCATGTGGTTTAACATAATTCTCACTCTGACACTTTTGAATACTGAAGTGATCATACCTGCACGTGCCTTGATTTCAATCAATGTGAAAAACATAAGCCCCAATTCAAAAAAAGTTGGTACACTCTGTATCATAAATCTTTATAAATAACTATACTACTAAATAAATAAATTCAGCCACAAGAAACTCTGATAAATCATTGAACCCATTGTTTCAATCATTCTCTTGTGTAGACTGCAACTCTTTTTCATAACATTTCAAACATGACTTAGAATGTTGGGTTTGAAAATCAGTAAGACAGAGAGAAGTTACGTGTTATTAAATTAAAATTGGTGAGAGAAATAACAACTGATGACATGGTTGGGGAGACATAGATGACAGAGCATTGCACAGCTGTTCTGTTTTGTAATCTGCAAGGTAAACATAGTTTCAGTGTTCCAGTGCAGGTACTCGGCTAAAAGTAAAACTAGAAAGTCTGTTGCATTAAAAGTACTCTTACAAGCATAATTTATCAAAAAAAATCACTTAAGTAGGTGTATGACAGCAAATGTAACGCATTCCACACTACTTACCTTTGTTATATATACATTGGTTTTACAGTGTATGAGGTACTATGAGGTCTGAGGTAGCTCAATAAAGTAAATAATTAGGAGTCTGTATGTGGTTAGATAAAGGCATATAAATTCACACAGCTACACATGTACATGGTCATCTTATCCAATCTTTCACCACAATCATTTCCAATTAAAGCGGTCCCAGTGTTTAGTGCTTAATACTTAAGTTTAGTGTGTTAATACTTTTTGTATGTTGAAACCTCTGGGTTTTGGATTAGTTTGGTTTGCTTGATTGCGGTTGATCTAGGTCACCTCAGGAAGTTGAGGCCAACTCATAAATGATGAGTGATAGCAACTTGGGAGCATTCCCCTCACAGCCATTCATGGTGTGATGATGCCTTTTGGTGAAGGCTTAATAAAGGTTGGGGATGGAGCTCCTGCATCGCTTTGTCTTAAACCCTACACACTTCAGTCTTTATCCTCCCCGAGTTTGGTCTGTTTAGGCCCCTTTGAGAGGACTGTATTCTTTTGCTCTAATTCTGTTGTATCATTGTTATTTCTTTGTTGATTTAGAACCCTCTTATATTTGAAATTTGATATAGTTGTTTGACAGTGCGTGATCATTTAGAGTGTCATTATATATTATATATTGCAGAGGAATCATTTTGTAATATCCCCAATTTAATCATCATTATAACTGAGGTCAAATATGTTTTGTTAAAATTTTTGTGTGGTTGGCACTTGGTTTTAGGCATTCTTTTCCCAGTACCACCACATAAATGACAACCACAAAGATACTGTCACACAGAGTGTAAATTATTTGCTGTATTGTCTCAACCATCCCTACTCCCACTCCCCTCTAACAAAACCCAGGAAGGAGTATTTGAGGTCCAGGACCCTCTGTCCAGCATGGTCTTCACATTTCTGTACTCAAACATACTGAGTAATGTAAACATGCATTATACCCAACTATTTCTTGTAACCCCCTACCTGGACTAGAAGAGGTTTACTCCTGGGCACATGCCACGGATTGCCACAACAAGATGAATGGACATTACATGGACACGTTCCAGGTGATGGAAGGCGGTTCCCTGGTTTTCTGGCTGAACTGCATGATTTTTAAAAGCAGCTGATAGCAATTATTTATCTTGTACTCATCTCTGTTGACATCCTCTTTTGCTTTGTCAACAAGGTTGATGAAGGCAAAGCTGGTCCTGGAAGTTGTCAAGGTTGTTCCTTGAATCTGTGGTGCCAAGGGTGTTCTTATCACCCCTGGTACCACTGATGCCCTCCACATCTTTTTAAGGTCCTCTTTCGGCCCATAGTATTTTCAAGGTTCTCTTGTTCCTTCTTGTTGATCTTGCTGTCTTGGGATTATTTGGGATTGCTACTTTAATCACAACTGCCTGGTTCTCATGTTTATCAGTCACCTTGATGTCTGATTGATTACCCACCGCCATGTTATCAATGGATCAATCCATCAAGTTTATTTTGTATAGCCCAAAATCACAAATAACAATTTGCCTCTGAGGGCTTTACAATCTGTACATGACCCTCAACCTTTAGACCCCTTGAGCCGGGTGATGTAAAACTCCAAAAACCCTACATGGGGAAAAAGAAGAAACCTCAGGGAGACCACAGAGGAGGGATCCCTCTCCCTAGGACGGTGATCTAGGTCAGGATTCCAGGACACTCTGTCTTTTGCTAGGTAGGATAGGTGAAGTTGATCACGATCCCAGACACAAGGTCACATCTCCACCAGATAGCAGGTCGCTACCAGAACTGCCATGCCCACGTCACCAGGTGGCTGAGAGACAATAAGGCAGAGGGACTCCGGGGAGAAACTTTCCGGGCTGAAGTTAGTAAATGGGCTTTGAATACTCGGACATGCTACATGACAGAGCAGAGAGTAGAAGAGGTAGAGAAATAGAGGGGCTCAGTGTATCATGGGACATGCCTCAGCAGTCTAGACCTATAGCAGCATAACTATGGGCTGGCCTGTGCCAGGCCTAACTATAAGCTTTATCAAAAAAGAAGGTTTTAAGCCTGCTCTTAAACACAGAGAGGGTGTCTGCCCCACAGGCTTTAACTGGGAGCTGGTTCCAGAGAATAGGTGCCTGGTAGCTGAAGGTTCTGCCTCCCAGATTACTATTACAGATCCTTGGAACTACCAGTAAATCTGCATTTTGGGAGCGCAGCGTTCTAATTGGGTGGATTGATTGGGTGGGCGATATAAGTTATTTAAGATACAAAGGTGCCTGACCATTTAGAACTTCGTAGGTGAGGAGGAGAACTTGAAATTCTATTCTGGAAGCCAATGCAGAGACTCTAGAACAGGAAAGATATGATCTCTTTTTTGTGTTCCAGTGAGTACACGAGCAGCAGCGTTTTGAATCAGCTGGAGGGTCTTCAGTGACTCGGTTGTGCAGCCTGATAATAAGGGGTTACAGTAGTCAAGCCTGGAAGTCACAAAGGCATGGGCCAAATTTTCCACAACATTTTGAGACAGAACATATTTGATTTTTGCAATGTTACGTAAATGAAAAAAATGCAGCTCTAGAGATTTGTTTTATGTGGGAGTCAAGGGACAGATCCTTTCTTACAGTGCTATGAGAGGTTAAGGAGATGTCATTCAGAGTTATTATGTCATTCAATAATTTATTTCTGAGGTGTGTAGGACCGAGGACATTCATTTTGGTTTTATCTGACTACATGAGGGTATTTCTCTATTCTCTGAATCTTTTGATGTTATCATGGACTGCATAAATTAAATTTCTAAATTCCATGCAATTGCACATTGAGAATTGCTGTTCATAAGCTGTTGAAATATTTGCCGAAACAGTCGTTACAAAGTGGAGAGCCTCTCGCCATCATTGCTGGTGAACAACTTAGCCTTTTAGGACAGCTCCTTTAATACCCACTCATGGTGCCATCACCCTCCAGCAATTAGCCTATTTCCAGTCCCTGAGGAACGTTTCAGGTATTTGTTGAGCATTCAATAACTTCCCCAGTATTGAAAAGGATTTGCGAATAAGTCTGTTCTATTTTTATTTCACACTGGATCCCAACTTTATTGAAATTAGAGCTTGTATACACACACACACAAACACACACACACACACACAGATGAGGATGTTCTCATGCATCACAAACAAATATAGACATCCTTGGTTCTGTGACAAATACAAGTTCACATCATCCCAACACTTTGACACAAACATCAATGACAAGATTAAGAGCTCATGAAATAAAGCCTCAAAGGCATGTCCTACATTCCCTCTACTATAAAACACATTATTTGTAGCCAACACCTTTTTTGTTTTTTATGTGTGGGTATGTATTTTTGTGCAGAGAAACATATCATGCCAGAAATGGTGCTGGTGTAATGATGAATCTTTAGTGTTTGCTTGTTTGTATACATCAAAATTTGCAATCTAACCCCTGGGTTAACATATTTAGTTTGTGCTTATCAGTTTATGCATGTCCACACTCTGCTTTATGTAATGTATGTGTTCTGTGATTGAGCTAGAAACATGATGGTAAAATTGTGTATTGTGACATAATTTAATGTATCAGAAAATTTGCTATTTAATCAGCAAGCACAAAATCCTCTTTCGTCTTGTTTGTGTAATCGTATGAGAAAAACCGTTACAGCCGTGATGTGTAACTGTGTGTGCAAGCTCTTATCTTTGTTTACCTCACACTGTCAGATTGATCCACATCAATCCCTCCCACATCAAACATTTCCAGCATCCTATACCTGATATTGACAAATGGGTTGTAAGTTGTCATGCTTTGAAAGTTGAACGTTGTTTTTGACCGAACACATTGCTAAATGTTGGATTTTCCCCTAAAATCTGATTTTAACTCTGTTTGACCTCAATTGCGATATTGAGCTGATTATGTAAAAATTACATCTGTGTCACCGTGGGTGCGGAAATCAGATTTGTCTGGTGCTCTTGCTTAAATCCAGCCTGGAGCTTTTATGGGCTTCCTTTTCTGCTCACCCCAGCGTCCAATTATACTCCTACCAGTTCTAACACTGCTGTAGAGAAGAGCAGAGATGGGCAAAGAGTATTGGAATAAAATTCCTAAATGGTGAGATAAAAAATGTGTGGTTAATGGATAGTGTTATAATTTTGTCAGTAGTGTGTGAATAGGAGGTGTGGGCCTGCTGTACTATAGGTATATACTCAGTGTGCTTTCACTCCAGTTGTTTGGGTCAGTTGTTCTGGACCAAAGGAAGAAACGATAGATTGCTGCATTTTCACTGTGATTCAGTTCCTCTTCACACTGACATTTTGTAAACATCCCAAGAGAAGTAATGGTGAAGCTGTATACGAGGAGAGGGCTGTAATATGAGGTGAGGAAAAGGGCTTATGCAGGTTATTTCAGAGGTAACTTTATGAAAACTTTCACCTGAGGTATGCATGGAAATTGATGTATAACCCCTTAAATACTCTTAGCTGGTTATCTTTTAAATGACCTAAATATTACTCAATCTACATTTTCATTTGAACAAGAGCTTTGGGAGGAATTTTATTTTCTTCTTTTAGCAGAACATTTTCTGAGGTGTCAAGTCAAGTCAAAGGAGCACATTTATAGTTGACCAAAGTGCTTTACAATAATTAAAGTAAGATATAGTTAGCAAACCCTGAGTAACTAAAATATAGAAATGGTAAATGTCCTGTATTTGTATAATGCTTTTCTGGTCATTGTTGACTGCTCAAAGTGCTTTTGCACTACAGGTTTTGCATTCACATATTCACACACACTGGTGGCAGTGACTGCTCATCAGGAGCGTTAACCATTCAAACACTCTTACACTGATGGTGCAATTTGGGGTTCAGTGTCTTGCTCTCAAATCACACAGACATTTAGCTTTAGACCAAAGGACATCACAAGGTCCAGTGTGTGTCCCTTTTCATGTGTCGGACCAGACACTGACTGAGTGAGATTGAAAGAGTTGATGCAGTTCAAAAAGTCTTAAACCAAGGCTTGCGATTCATGGCAGACATGAATATTAAAGTCACAAACAATTAAAGCGAATCATAATTCATTGTTATTTCTGTCAAACAGTCTGTCAAGTCCTTGCTGAACTGAGGTGGATGATAGACCAGAGCGCACAGGATGGGCTCATCAACATTTATAATAAATGTCTGTAACTCAAAGTTGGAAAAAGAAACAGAAGAAGACAGTCGCTAACCCTTCACCTCGATCAATGGACTGCTCACTAAGAAGACAAGACAATCTAGCCCAGGAGGAAAGGAACACAGGGGTTAAATACAAGACAATTAGACACAGGTGAGACACATTAGGGAGGAGAAGTAATCACACACACCTGAGGGACAAGACTTGACAGGACATGGGGAATAAGACACAACAGAATTTCAAAATAAGATGGGAAACACTAAATGACCCTAACAGACAGACACTTGACACTAGCGGAACATGACAGTTTGGAAGTCACCTCTGGAAAGAGTTTGACTGGAAGGTCAAAATAAGGTTCTTCAGGATGCTGGTGTCCCTCCCATGATCACCCAATGGTTTCAGAGGTTGAAACCTGTATATATGATGGAATATACAACTGCCAAGTTACAGCTAAAAGTACTTATTTTTATGAGACTGTGGAAATGAATTATTGAGTTTCGTGATTAGAACTCCCATACCTTTACCACTCCAATTTTTTTTAAATTATCATTTCCATTGCAATCTGTTATTTCGTTTCTTTTTGCTTATTATGTCTACAGTCTGTGTAGTTGTATATTCAGGGTAATAATACATCTATGAAGTGTGATTTGTATATGTTGAGTGAAGCCCAATCTCAAGATGACTGTTCTTTTTTTTTTTTGTTCCATGAAGTAAAGTGCCTGAAATGGCTTGAAATTGTTAATATGCAAATAAAGGCAATTGAGTAAAAAAAAAGCAGATATCACCGATGCTTTTAAAACTGTCCCAATCCACCCATCCCAGTGGAATCAGGTGGGACTCAAAATATTATTTTGCTGTACATCTAATATTCGGAAGCCCTTTGCTGGATTTTGTTAAACAGCATCAGGGTTCCCTCCATTCTCTATCTGCTGGATGATTTCCTTCTCATATATCCTCCTCATGATATTTCAGGCTCGTCTCTGTCCATACTTAAACACTATTTTCTAACTCTCTGTGATCCCCTATGAGATGAGAAAACATTAGGAACTAACACACGCCTCAAGTTTCATTAGCATTACGCTGGACTGAAACACAAGCATCCCTCCCAGTTGAAAAATTGCCACACATCTGCAAAATTTCAAATTCCTTCTGCTCCGCAGAAACGATTGCAAAACAGTTGTTTTCTCTTCTTGGGGACCTTAACTGGTGAATGGTGCGCAGGTCACTGGCCCTCTCTCTATTCCCATCTCTACACGTCTTCAGCGCTGTTTGAGATTCATCCCATAGTTGTAGCTTTCCATGTTTGGGGTCAGCATTGGAAGTGCAAACACGTTTCAGTGCTATGCAATAATAAAGCATATAAATAAATACATAAATTGTTATCATTAATAAAGGGAAAAGTATCATGTGGTCAGCTGTTACTCACAACTTTATCATTACGGCTAATCACGTGCCTGGTAACTTCAGTGCTCTCACTGATTAACTTTCACGTTTTAATTTCTAGACTTTGGGAGCATCTGTCAGTTCTCCATCTCCATACTCTTAACTCTGTTCTTACTTAAACTGCCTTGCAAATGTATCTAGAATCAGTGAGGCGTTATATGAGGAAGGGTTTGGCAGATTCCACTTTAAAAACAGGATTTTGCTTGGAGCTCTTTGGTTATGTTTATATATCATTTGTATAAAAATAGTTTGTGCCTTCATTTCTTATTGAATGGATGTTAAACATTTCAAACCTCAGTACATTCCCATTATTTGCAGGAATTTTGTTTAATATAAAATGACACAATCTCTCATATCCCTTTTTCTAACATGGCAGTTAAAATTCATCGTCGATCCCTGACAGCAGAAAGCCCATAACACTCTCCCTTTGATTAGGATGCTCTCGGTTTTAAAACAAGGCGTTTTTTCCCTTTATGTGGATGCTTTGCTAGATTCTTTTATGCATTTCTCAGAGCTGGTTAATTTGCTATCTCTTCCCAGTCTTTCAATCCCAGTAATGACTTTTTTTTTTTCTTTTTCCAAATGAGTCTTTAATTCCAATCACTATAATTTGAGTCTCAAACATTCCAAATGTGGAGGTGCTTGTTTGGTAATAGTTGCTTGCACCAAGCACCCTTTTGCCCGTTCAAATCTATGATAAAATACTTTCTATTTAGACCCAAAACTGGCCCTATCTCTCCACCTTCCATCTTTCTTACACCTGGTAATGCCCCTTTTTCTAGATCTTGGTTTAATTCTCATCTAAAAAATGTCCTTGTTAAATTGTTCCCTTCGGCAATATTCAGGATATTCTTTTAGAATAGGTGCCACCACCTCTGTAGGAAACCAAGGCATATATATGCCTACATGATTTGATTTTGATTTGATATATACAGCTACCCTGCAACAACTTGGATGTTGGTCATTTTCAGCATTCACATCCTACATTTGCCCCGATATCAACACCTTTCGGGCAAAAGGTTTTTGAAGACCTAACAACTCTTAAACCATGCATATAACTGGTGGTGGTTTTCACAGTCTCATTAATTCTAATCACCACAATCGATGCTGCTCACATTTACTCATGCCAATTTCTCGATATATCTTGGGTCACTTGGTTTTCACTAAAACATTCATTCTCCGTTCTATGGTCTCACCTTAAGCATCATTCTCATTATTTCGTTTGGTTGTTGAACGTTCATTTCATTCATGCCACATAATGCCACTCACAATGTCTTTGTGACATCAACCATCATTTCTCTTGGTCATCGGACCTTTACATTTTTGTTATTATTTTATTTAGGTCGGCCTGGTGATCTTAATTTATCTTTGGTTGAAGCATACATTTTTGTTTGACATTTTATTGAGTTGGCCTGCCACATCCATTCAGTTGATCACAGATATCGTTTCATTCATGCCACATTATGCTACTCATAATGTTTGACTGACATCAATCATCATTCACCTTATTTTCTTTTGGTTGCCGAACCTTATATTTTTGTTCTCGTTTTATTTAAGATGGCATGCTGATTTTAATTTCTGTAAAGTCACTCAATGTTTTATTTATGTTGGTCTTCCCTGACTCTTCCACTTGTTGCAGCAGAATATACATCACATTTTGCATGGAGGCTCAATAAATAATGTCAAAGTAACTTGAACTGGAGATAATTAATATTTATGATAGTTAACTTTATATATGCAGGTGAGATGTTGGTTCTCTTATCACATTACTAACACAATCTATTAAAGGCATGTTTTGTCAGTGTAAACTTGATTAACTTAATGTTAACTTAATTGATGTGACTGATATGTGGCACATTAGGTCAAGAAAGAAGATAAGTTTTCATGTTTTGATAAAAGTTAAGAATGTTCATGCTTTTCTATGATTTTTTTTGGTGTCAAACTGTTCATTAATATGTGATTTAACCAGTGTCAGAAATAGGGTGCTGTTTCACTAGTCCACCAGTAGGTGACAACAGCGCTATGCAGACGATATTCGCGCAGGGAGACCTTCTCTGTGCACCGAGTATGAGGCAAGATGCTGTGTAGCG
The DNA here is from genome assembly GCA_001698575.1 of Mola mola. NCBI lineage: Eukaryota > Metazoa > Chordata > Actinopteri > Tetraodontiformes > Molidae > Mola > Mola mola. The sequence goes on from KV751442.1 coordinate 102,544, forward strand.
ACAATGCCTTATGAATGTCTTTTTGTCATATTTCCAGGTAAGCTGGTGAAGTAATGAGAGTATGTTGGGTTGTGAAATGTTTACTGGAACTGCCGTGCGAGTTTGAATGTGTTTATCGATTACCGTGTCGTCTATGTGTATGTTTGATTGGATATTAGCAGCTAGCATTAGCACGCGGTTCATGTCTGTTGTTTTAATGTTACAGGTGTAGCTGTTTGAAGCAGGATTCTGATCAATGAGCCCTCGTGAGGGAGCCCGCGTTGTTCATTGTGTATTGCATTTATATGCTTAATTGTGTCAATTGGGAAATGTGTTGTTATACTGTGTGGATATTATTTAGAGAAGAATATATGAGACAGGTGTGGCAACGGCGCTATGCCGACGGTATGCGCGCAGGGAGACCTGACGTGACTTCTCGCGTGAGAAAGTGAGATTCTCTGTGCACCGACTATGAGACAAAATGCTGTGTAGCGACTGTGCCTTATGACTGTCTTTTTGTTATATTTCCAGAAATAAATGTGTAGCACCAGACTGAGAGCCTTCATTCTGTGTCCCGCTACATATAGGTACCTTAGAAAGGCAGAAAGAACAGCTCTTGACAGTGTATTGAAAGTTGTGAATATGAACACACAACTTAACTTAGTGTTGGCGCCCTAGGCAAGTCTACTAAGTCTAAGAAACTGTAATATATAATCTTTACCATGCCACTGTGCCACTGTGACCATAAAGTTCATTAGCAGAAAAGACAGAGCAGGATATACCAGCAAAAAATTCTGTTCATAGTGATTCCGGAGCCAATGCCAATTAATTGGATTATTCCCTGGCCACTGAGTACGGGCTGGAGAAAGAGCCTTTGGAGCACCCTCTAACCACCACTGCCTGAGATGGGAGACTCCTGTCCATGGTTGATCTTCATTAACCTTAGATTTTCAGTTGTTCATCAAGAACAAATAAATTATCGCCGTATCATGCCCCTCAGCAACTTCAATTTTGATTGATCTGATCCAACATCCCCTTATTGACTGGGTATGCAAAGAAGTTTTGTCTTGGGGTGAATATGGAAAGAAGGGTAACTGTGGAACAGGAAATTAAAAAGATTAGTAAAGATGAAGTGAAAGAAGCTATGAAGAGGAGAGGAAAGCAAAGAGGAAGACCGAAGAGGAGATTCATGAACGTAGTGAGGGAGGATAAGCAGATAGTTGGTGTTAGAGTAGAAGATGCAGAGGACAAGGACAGATGGAGAAGGATGATTCGCTAGGGTGAGAACAATAAATTAAGGACCTAAAGTTGAGCCTTGCAGTACACCAAAGGAAATGTCAGTTGGAGCAGATCGGTAATTAACAAAACAGGTCTTAATACAATCTCTCATTTTCCTCATTCATCAGCTCCTTAAAATACTCCTTTTTATCTCCTCAGCACGCTCTCCTCTCTTGTTAGTACATTTCCATGCCTGTCCTTAATCACTCTAACCTGTTGCACATCCTTCCCAGCTTGATCCCTGTGCCTCACCAGACAATACAGATCCTTTTCCCTTCCTTAGTATCCAACCTCTCATACAGCTCATCATTTGCCTTCTGTTTAGTTTTTGGCACCTCCCTCCTCACCTTACGTTGCATCTCCTTGTATTCCTGTTGATTCTCCTCCGTTCTCTCACAATCCCATTTATTCCTTGCCAATTTCTTCCTCTGAATACTCATTTACTTCCTCATTCAACCACCAAGTCTCCTTATCATCTGTCCTCTGTCCAGATGACATACAAAACACCTCTCTACCTGTCTCCCTGATCACTGGTGCTGTAGTTACCGAGTTACATGGCAGTTCTTCACAACCACCCAGAATCTCTCCCTGATGTCCTCATAGCAGTCTTCTTTTTTCAGCTTCCAACACTTGATCCTCTGCTCTGCCACTACTACTACACACCAACATCCAATGCTGTCTGGCTACACTCTCTCCTGTCACCACCTTGCAGTCTCCAATCACTTTCAGACTGCATTGTCTACACAGAATGTAGTCCAACTGTGTGCTCCTGTCTCTGCTCTTATATGTCATCCTGTGTTCTTCCCTGTTTTTGAAGTAGCTATTCACCTCAGCCATTTCCATTCTTTTTGTAAAATCCACCACCATCTGTCCTTCAAGGTTCCTTTCACTTGGGACAGCAACCACATTTTCCAAACAAAGAAAAGGGTCACTCAAACCAGAAAGGACTAAGAACAATAGATGGGCGCCCAAATTTTAGCGGTCCGGTAATTCACACCTGGGTGCAATTCCCAATGCAAAATTCAAACTCTTGCCTCCCATTGGTCATGCCTTACCGGAATCCCATTGACGTCATAAGGGTATAACTGTCGCTGAAAGAGCTACGGTATATGAATTCACCCGACCTAGGCCGCAGTCCTTAGCTTGCTGGATGAGTAAAAAACTGCTTCAAGTGTTTTTCCTGAACACTTTATGGATCCTCAGAGGATGCGGAGCAACCAAGATGTTCCTCCTCATCTGCAGACGCGGTGGAAAACCTTTTCTCCAGAAGAATTTAGCCCCTCCCAGCTTGATCACCTTGCCGATTTCCCTGCCGGCTCTCTACGTGCTTCACTCGATTGCATTGCCCCAGTTAAAAAGAAAACAAAACCAGTAAAGAGACTAGCTCCGTGGTATAATCTTAACACTCGCAAGTTAAAACAGAAAACTCATAAACTTGAAAAGAAATGGCGTTCCACTAAACTGGAAGAGCCACACATGGCCTGGCAGGATAGCCTTAAAGTATACAGGAAGGCCCTTCGCCAAGCAAGAAAAGACTACTATTCAGCGTTGATAGAAGAAAACAAGAATAAGCCCAGGATCCTTTTCAGCACTGTAGCCAGGCTGACTGAGAGCCATCATTCTATTGAACCATGCATCCCTAGAAACCTCATCTGTAATGATTTTATGAACTTCTTCAATAAGAAAATTAGACTTATCAGAGAAAATATCCTACACTCCACAGATTCCAGTTCAGCAACAGGAATTATAGAGGCTGTTATTAGTCCTGATGTGTGTTTGGAAAGCTTCCATCCAATTGACCTTAAGGAACTAACGACAACATTATCTTCATCTAAATCATCAACCTGTATACTAGACCCCATACCTACTAAGTTGCTCAAAGAGGTTTTACCCCTAATTAGAAATCCACTACTAAACATTATCAATCTATCCCTTGTAACAGGTTATGTGCCCCAGTCATTTAAAGTAGCTGTAATTAAACCGCTCCTAAAAAAACCTACCCTAGACCCAGAAGTTTTAGCCAACTATAGACCAATATCCAACCTCCCCTTTCTTTCAAAGATTCTAGAGAAAGCAGTAGCGAAACAACTATGTGGCTTTCTTCAGTATAATAGTCTATTTGAAGAGTTTCAGTCAGGTTTTAGAAAGCATCACAGCACAGAAACGGCATTGGTAAAAGTTACAAATGACCTCCTCACTGCATCTGATGCAGGACTTATCTCTATACTAGTCTTATTAGATCTTAGTGCAGCTTTTGACACTATCGATCATCACATCTTACTACAGAGGATGGAACACCAAATTGGCATTAAAGGATCTGCTCTAAGATGGTTTAAGTCCTACCTATCTGATAGATATAATTTTGTTCATGTTAATGATGAATCATCAAGATATGACAAGGTTAGTCATGGAGTCCCACAAGGTTCTGTGCTTGGACCATTACTATTTACTCTATATATGCTTCCTGTAGGTAAAATTATTAGAAAGCACTCCATACATTTTCACTGTTATGCAGATGACACACAACTATACTTATCAATGAAGCCAGATGAAACCCATCAGTTAGCTAATCTACAGTCATGTCTTAAGGACATTAAAAACTGGATGTTTCATAACTTTTTAATGTTAAACTCTGACAAAACTGAAGTCATTGTGCTGGGCCCCAAACACATTAGAGACTCATTATCCAGCAACATAGTTAATCTGGATGGCATTGCCTTGGCCTCCAGCACCACTGTCAGAAACCTGGGTGTTATCTTTGACCAGGAGCTGTCTTTTAAATCACATGTTAAACAGATTTCAAGGACCGCCTTCTTTCACCTCCGTAACATTGCTAAAATCCGGCACATCCTGTCTCAACAAGATGCAGAAAAACTAGTTCATGCGTTTGTTACTTCCAGGCTGGACTACTGTAATTCTTTATTTTCAGGTTGCCCTAACAAAATTTTAAAAACTCTTCAGTTAATCCAAAATGCAGCAGCGCGTGTACTGACTAGAACTAATATCAGAGACCATATTTCCCCCATACTGGCTTCTCTGCACTGGCTCCCAGTTAAATTCAGAATAGAATTTAAAATCCTTGTTCTCACCTACAAAGCTATTCATGGTCAGTCACCATCTTATCTTGAACAGCTCATAGTACCCTATCGCCCATCCAGAACCTTACGCTCCCAGGATGCAGGGTTATTGGTGATCCCAAGAATTTCCAAAAGTAGAATGGGAGGCAGAGCTTTCAGCTATCAAGCTCCTCTCCTGTGGAACTATCTTCCAGTCTTGGTACGGGAGGCAGACACACTCTCTGATTTTAAGAGTAGGCTTAAAACCTTCCTTTTTGATAAAGCTTATAGTTAAGGCTGGCCTATCTAGCCCTTAGTTATGCTGCTATAGGCTTAGGTTGCTGGGGGAACACTCCATGATTCACTGAGCTTTCTTCTCTCCCCCCTCTGACTCCGACTCCTTCTCTGCTCCTGTAAATGTCCATATCCTTACACTAACTTTACTTCTTCCCCGGAGTCGTTGTGCTTTACCATCCTGCAGGTTTTTCTAGGTCGCGGTGGGAGGTGCTGCTGTGGTCCTGCCTGATGCCCCCTGGCCACATTAGGAAAGGAGATCCTGTGACTTGGATCCTGTGACTTGGATCCTAGGCTGGATTTCCAAGTGCAAATCGGGACCCACAGATCACAATGGCTTCTGGATCAATAGACTACACCTGCTTCTGGACCACTACACTTCACATATCCCTGGATTTACAGATTCTACATACTCTTGGACTCAGCAACACCCAGATCTTCCTACATGGAGTACAATGACTCCTGGACCAACAGAGTCCACCTGCGTCTGGATCACTAGACTTTCCATACATCCGGACTCATAGAATCCACAGACTCTGGGACTCATGGATGTTTTATGCATTCTAAATGAACTGTTGTTATCATGTTTTTGTGATCTGTACAAGTGACATTTATTGCACGTCTGTCCGTCCTAGGAAGAAGGATCCCTCCTCTGTGGCTCTTCCTGAGGTTTCTTATTTTCCCTGTTTAGGGTTTTTTTAAGTTTTTCCTCACCCGGTTCGAGGGTCTAAGGGCAGAGGATGTCACATCTGTACAGTTTGTCAAAGCCCAGTGAGATAATGTGTAAATTGTGATTTCGGGCTATACAAATAAAATTTGATTTGATTTGAATTTGAAGAAGACGGATTCGCCAAGGCCCCACTTCTTCAATAGAGTTGACTCTGGTTATCCTCCCCTGCCGCACCGAGGACACTAAAACCCACCCCACCAAAGGAACTACAGCTGCCATGCACGCATTAAGATCGACGGATCACTAATGCGCCAGGAAGCAAGCTAGTTACTCCATGCGAATTCAACTAAGAGAGCTTTTGTCCGGGCAGACAATATAGTTAGCATGACTGACTCTGCACTGTGAGGACTGCCGTGTCCATTTTTGTACCTGCTGTGATAAGCGTTTTTAATTTTGTTTTTATATCCTTGTTAGTAAGTTTTTCGTGCGCTGCACACAATACTTCGCTTTCCTAGCATATTCCAACAGGCTAGGGGACAGTTCACCAGTTCACCTACTGACCTCTAAGGGCTAGAAAAGTGAATATTGTGCCAACACAAATGTTGTATCTCACGCCATTTTGGAGCAAAAGCTCCACTATCTCTCCTTTCTCTTCCTCTGCTTTTCACTAACCCACACCTTCAAGCACACTCACACACTGTTCAGCCACGCATATCGCTCTGGGCTTTTCTTTAGGAGGGTTCATAATCGCACACCAGTGCCCCAAGCTGGCCAGAGCATTCAGTTTGTTCAACCTCACTGTGCACAATCATGTGTGTTTTAAAGGACCACATGGAGCCAGAGGTCTTGCAACTACTGTTTCTTTCAAAATTTCTTCTCATTTTTCACTTTCAAGCAACTATACGTGGCCGGACGTAGTCACGTGCACCATTTTAGATACTGTGGCTACATCGTCTCTACAAGACCCCGTCAGCCGTCTTCTTTCTCTCTCTCTCTCTTTCTCACACACACACATGTTGCATTTTATCATTGATAATCTTGATTTAGCTTAGTATTAATTTTAGATTAACATTTGCGATAGCTTAGATAGATGTTTATTGATTTAAGTGTATGGATTTATTGATGAAATACATCCCGTACTAAACATTTATTAGTTGTACATGTTGTGCAAGATGTCCTCTGGTCATTTGTGTACAATTCATTGTAACAGCTAATTGACACGATCAATGCTCGATCTCATTCTTTCAACCTGATGATTAATTGTTTGATATCGCAATGAAGTTGACAAGATTAACAAATAGATGCATTCTATTTTACGACTAGACTGATGCTAGTTTGGTCATTCATCCCTGGTTCCAGGGTGGTGCCCGAAATTATTCATTATTATTCATTTATTATCAATTATTCTCAATGATTTAAGTCTTTAATTACTTTTAGAAATTATTAATCATTTACACCTCTTCCTCAAAGTCATCCCCAACATTTCCTTGACACCAAACCTGCCCATCACCTCCTCATCACCTCTGTTCCCTTCACCAACATTCCCATTGAAGTCAGCTCCAATCACCACTCTGTCCTCCCTGGGAATACTCTCGACAACGTCATCTAACTGGCTCCAGAATTTCTGCTTTTCTTCTGTCTCACAGCCATCTTGTGGGGCATAACCACTGACAACATTCAACATCACACTTTAAATTTCCAGCTTAACACTCATGACTCTGTCCAACACTCTTTTCACCTCCACAACGCTCTTTGCATACTCCTCCTTTAGGATCACACCTGCTCCATTTCTCTTCCTATCCATACCATGATAGTACAGTTTGAACCCTGCTCCACTGTTTCTCGCTTTGCTACCCTTCCTGGTCTCTTGCACAGACAAAACGTCTGCCTGTCTTCTCTCCATTATGTCAGCCAGCTCTCTTCCTTTGCCTGTCATTATGCCAACATATGAAGTCCCCACTCTCAATCCTACACTCTTGACTTTTGCCCTCTCTCTCTGTCTCCTAATCCGTTTCCCTCCTTTTTTTCGTCTACAGTAGCCCAGTTTCCGCAGGTACCCTGTTTGTCAACAAAACCAATGGCGGTTGTTGTTAACCCCGGCTCCGACCGATCCAGTATGACATTTGTTTTCGTGACCAGCATGTTTGATTTGGCTCAGATTTTACGCCAGATGCCCTTCCTAACGCAACCTCCATCCTTTACCGGCACTAAAAACACACTGGTTTGTGACCCCTTGTGGCTGATTTTACTTTAGGTCCAATTTTATTTTCCTATTTTTATGCTTCCACTCGGCAAATTCGATCAATGGAGCATCTGCTGCATCTTTTGATGATGATACACAGATACATTTCCCACTGAGACCAGGCAACTCAAAAAGTCTACAGTAGCTGCTGTTTTAGATTGTCTCAATTATCTACTGAATTGCATGAAACTACCTCAACACATTAATTCAAAATCAGGAATTATATATCATCTTCAGTCCCTCCAAGTGGGAAAAGTATCATTGCAAATCACATTTGTCTAATATCCTTTAATAATAAAACTTATCTTAAGTAGCATCAGATTTACTTACAAAATGTATTAAAATGTATAAATGAACAATTATTTTGATTTAAAGAAGAGCCCACTCTTTATCAATTTGATTTTCACATTTTTAATGACATTTTTTTAAATGATTAACGCAGCAAACAATAAGCCAAGGAAATCCCAAACTTTCTAAAGCAGTAATAAAGTCACCCTTCAAATAATTCATTTTTTAACTTCCATTTCTTTGACAAATGGAAAATTGAACTTCCAAATTATTTTTGGTGTCATACTCCAAATCAAACTCTTAGGTCCTGCTCTTAAAATTCCATTTTGAATGAGCACAGAGAAAACACCAAAGTAAAGTCAGTGATCAGCTGTGGAGAAAGAGTGAGACAAAGAGACGTTTTTTTTTATCTTTTTTTGTAATATTATATGAAGATATGTACATGCATTGCAAAATACAGTGGAACACACACACACACACACACACACACACACACACATATATATATGTGTTGCAAATGAACATGGTGCATTATCAATCTTAATTGGACTTACATGATCACAATGTGATGTCTAAATATAAGAGGAGGGCTCATTCTGGACAAGGAAAGTCACGAATTAATGTCACACATAATGCTTTGCATACGATACAACTGCAGATTTGCAGGGTGTGTGTGTTTGTGAGAGAGAGAGAGATTGTGTGCCTGTATGTACTGTGTGAGGCAGTTGGCCAAATGAATGTATGTGTCTAACCTTAGAGTTGCATTAGGTACATAAGGCTGTTCCAGAAGAAACACTGAGAACCTCTTAAATTCATCTTCTTTTCTGGAAGGTTTGTGTCCAGAGTGACATACTCCTTGTTTTCAGGAGAGAACATGGGCCATGTGTCTCCATCCACACCTGGATTCCTGACAAAAAGAAACGGCAGTCAAGACAATCAATCATTTTCATGTCTCACACAGCTGCAGTGACTGAACATCTTTTTTTTATGCATACCCTGTCCGGGCAAAGTTGGCCCAGTGTTTCATAAACCTCTTGCTCATTTCCACTTCCTCCTCAGTGTATCCCAGTGATGGAATCAAAGGCCTTCCAAACACAAATTCTATCTCATAGCCGTGCATGACGCCCATCCATTCTGGCCAAGGATTGACAGATGACCGGTGCAGAAAATGATAAAGGAATGGCTTACCACCGATTTGTGCATAGCTAAAAAAAATAAATAAAATAAAATAAAATTAATGGTTCATTAAATGTATTCATAATGTATGTATTTATATTAAATTGGTATTAATTATTATCATTGGTAATTATTAACAATAACAAATTTTCTGATAAACTTGAGTAACATGCATCCAAACTACTTAACTGACTTAATAGGATGATTAGAACATTAATATTAACACCCAAATTAGGTTTTGAAGCAACACAAGCCTTAGCTATTTTTTTCAGTGCAGTTCTTGAATTTAAACCATTGACATTTTTGATCATTGTTTACCATCACAAATCAGGTACCCTTTTTAAAACTCATAAAATTTCTTTACCTCTTCGCAAACTCTTGCACAGGACAAATGAACAAGACATCTGTGACAATTCTAATCAATGCGTCACGAAACACTGCAAGGAAGTTCACATTTGCAGGGTTTATGTACTCGAACATGACTGCGCCATCAGCAAGGTAACCTGCTCCTGGGAACATCAGGTCAATTCCATACAGGAACTGCTTCTTGGTAATGAGACTTTCATCTAAGTCAAACCCAGCTACTCCATATATTAGGAAGTATGTCCCTTCATCTCGGTTTAAGCCTAACAAGACCTCTTTCTTGTGGAGGCTCTCACTAGTCATCAGTGCCTGCAGGAAAAAAAAGACAAAAATAGTTTGGATGTTTGTGATATTGTAGACCAGTTGTAATAGTAAATATCAAACAAGACATACTTCAATTGTATCAGGTAGGAAGACGCCATCAACTACAGGGATAAAGGGATAACCTCCCAATCCAGGGCCCATAACTCCAAATTGCATTGTTGCCAGTTGATTGACATCAACCTGCTGTAGACATGCTTCCAACTCGGCTGGATCAGAACACCCAAGCAAAGATCCCAATTTTCTTGCCCTAAACAAACAAAGAGAGTAATGTGATAAAATCATTAGTAAGAAGGGAAGGTATTGTGGGTTGATGCTGGTGAACCAAATGAAATAGACAAGCAAAGTATTGAGAACCTCTGATACACTTAGACATGGCTTTCTGCAAAGAAATAATTGTAAGTAATAATTTGTGAGTCCTTATTTGTGTAAATACATTTTATGCATGCAGACAACTACTTATCATGATGGCATGTTCACTTGTACTAGTAGTTCATATTTCATATTCAGTCAGTTAGAAAGTTAATAATACAAAGTGTGTCCTTACATATCACATGAGTGACAAAAGGAATGAAAAGAAGACAATATGAATCAAATTCATTAGTGCCTGTTTTATTCACTCTACCTGTTCCAGGTCTCTTCGAGGCTGAGTGATGCCCATGATGCAGTAGGAACCCCACTCTGCATAATAGCCCTTTGGAAAAGACCATTGCTGCCTGGGGAAATCACATGGTATCCCACACATGCAGATCCAGCACTCTCCCCAAAAATAGTCACCTGGAAACAACAGCAGAAAATGAGCCAAACCGGTATTTTATTGTTGTTTAGAGATTTGACACAATTCTTGTAAATTAGTTTACGATTCAAGTAAAATACATGTACCTTTGAAGGATCACCTCCAAAAGCAGCAATATTATTAACGGCCCATTGGATAGCCAAGCGTTGATCCAGTAGAGCAGCATTGCCACGAACGTTTTGGTTGTCAGGAAGTGACAGGAAACCAAAAACTCCAAGTCTGTCAAA